>JASEVX010000005.1:81032056-81127800 GCA_031761405.1 Serripes groenlandicus
TGCAAAATTAGGTGCCATTGCTCAGAACGAGCAATGGCACCTAAATTTTCATTGTTTACCAAAAAAAAAATATTTAATGCTTATAAAGACTTTATGGCGAGGTGATTAACCTTGGTAAAACAATACCAATTTTAGTTACAACCGTTTCACGCCAAGCCCTCGATATTGTATCTAATATATACGAACTATCGTTATTTAGATAATTAAACTTTAAATCATTTTACTTCCATGCAGTAATCGAATGAAATGTGATTGATTTCATCGTGCTCTTTTAAATGTAATTGTGTTTATTTGCATTCGATTAATATTAATACGTCTAATGTCCGTTATTGAAACCCAAAAGGTTGATATTTGAGACCGTACATGGGAAATGGTACATGGCGTTGGCTTTTGTGTACAGTGTATATCCGGATGAACATGTGCATCCGCACAGTCTAGTCAAGATCTACGTTGATCATGTGTTATTTACCAAGACTTGTCGAAAGCTTTCGTAAACTAGTGTAGATTCTGATAAGAAGCATTTGATGTACAGACTGATTTGAACCGATATTGTAGAGAAATGCCAACATGTACCTTTTCCCTTGGACAGGCTCCAATATGACATGACAAGAGTCTGGGCGTGTAAAACTAGATGCCGAACAGAGAAGATTGGGACCTGCGCTGTTCCACCTCGGTGCTCGTTTAACGTAGCTCTTATTGTCTGTCATTCTCACTCTCCTCTCTACTTCTCAATCGCCACCCCACGTCTCATTATTATCCCTACTTCTCCCTTCTTCTCCCAACTTCTTACTCTTCTCCCCACGTCTAACTATTCTCCCTACTTCTCACAAGTCTACTTACATCTCACCCTCCTCCCGACTTCTCACTATTCTCCCTATTTCTCGCCCTCCTCCCGACTTCTCACTATTTTCCCGAATTATAACTACATGCATTCTCCCGACTTCTTACTATTCTCCCTACTTCTCACTATCATCCCTACTTCTCACTCACCTCACAAATTCTCACTCTCCACTTCTCACTCTCTTCCCTACTTATCACTCTCCTCCCGAATTCTCAATATTCTCCCGACTTCTCACTATACTCCCGACTTCTAACTATCCTCCCGACTTCTAAATATTCTCCATTTGTTTCACTCTTCTCCTTACTTCTCACTATTCTCCCTATTTATCACTCTTCTCTCTACTTCTCATTATTCTCCTAACTTCTAACCATTCTCCCTACTTCTAACTCTACTCCCTAATTCTCACTATTCCCCCTACGTTTCACTATTCTCCATTGTTCTCACTCTTCTCCTTACTTCTCATTATTCTCCATTGTTATCACTCTTCTCCCTACTTCTCACTCTTGTCTCACTCACCACCCTTCCTACTTCTCAATATTGTCCCTACTTCTCACCACCCTCCCTACTTCTCACTATTCTCCCTACTTCTCACTATTCTCCATTATTCTCACTCTTCTCCCTACGTCTCACTCTCTTTTCCTACTTCTCACACTACTCCCTATTCTCCCTAATTCTCACTGTGTTTCTTTGTTTTTTATGTGTTATTGTGTTAATGACATTTTTATTGATTCAAACTAAAGAAATATGAAAAACATTTCATATCAAATAATAAATGATTTTTTATTTATTTTTCTTTCAGAAGCCAAGCTTTGAAAAATGCAGAATGGTTTAGAACCACTTAGCTTTACAATACCACATCAATGCAAATGTAATTCGACATAGCCTTATTTCACAACAATATTTATGAAGCAGTTTATCACGGGTTTGATAAAGAAGTAACCAGTTTATTCGAAAAGTTCTCAAGACAGTAAATAACCAAAAACAATGTGAAAGAACATATGATACTATAACCTCTGTGTTCTTTGGATCAAATTAATAAGTAACTAGTGTTTTAAAACAACCACGATGATACCCGAAAGGAACAATAACAGTTTCAAATTCAAAAACAAAAACATAGGCGGAGCAAGAACAGGAAAATGGGTAGAAAATTTGATTTCGAAGAAATGGACATTATTTATACCAGCAGTTGCCGCCTTTTTGTGCTACCTAAATGGACTGCACGGCGATTTTGTTCATGATGACGTATACGCCATTAAAAATAATCCGGATGTATTCGGCAACTCTTCGATTTCATCGCTGTTCACCAATGACTACTGGGGCACGTCTATGTCTAATCGGAAGTCTCACAAATCTTACCGACCTTTGACCGTTCTTACATTCAGGTAAGGTATTTCAACTTGTACTCATGAAGCAATTTTAGTTTCCCATATATGTGCCGTCCCGCGACAAAACCAACATTGCGTAAAGTATCGACCAAGATCAGCCTAAGCATACCGCGCAGGCTTACCCGGATAGACACGTTTAGCCTCCTGTGGATTTTCTGTTTCAGGAATCATTACTTTATACCTCTATCCCCTGAGACAGAATATGTCGGCCCGGATCAGTCTGCGCATACTGCGCTGGCTGATCTGGGTCGATACATTACGCAGAGGCCATAATGTTGGTTTGCTCGCGGGACGGCTCAATTATACAGAATATCTGTGCCGTGCTACAATGAAGGAAATGGAAATGTTTTTAACTAAAAGTATGTTTAGGTGAACATATTGTGCCAATTGGAGAACGCGCTTATAATGAGATTGTTTTGCGTTTGAAGCCATTTTTTTTTTATAACAGTCGTCTGCTGCAGTTTTGATTGGAAACGGGGTTAACATGAGCATTGTAATGAATCACTATTGATAAGTGTGAATTAGATTTACATCTTGACCCGGGGATACTTTTTAGATTTACAATCTCTTGAATAATTTATTGATTTGAGTTTAACGCCTTTTTTAACAACATTCAGTCATATCTAGGCGGCCAGTTCAACTACGCATGTGTTTCCTGGCTTTCTCGTACCTGATTTCCACATATCATACTTTCCAAGCAACTGGCTGCTTAATCACAAATACTTTTAGCCCATTGGTGGAAGACGAATGACGAAGACGAATGACGCTTGTCAGAGTGACTTTTATCGAACGTCGGAAAGAATGCTTGCCGACCTTGGGTTCGAATTCACAACCCCTGGACAGACAGGCCGCGTCGCTAGAAATTTAGCTACCGGGGCTCGGTAGGTTCGCAATCTAACACGATTCATGAACATTCACAAATAAATACGAATATATTACTCAGATATTCAGTTTTTGATAGACAGAAATTCACATAACGCTTCTAATGTCACCAGTTACGGTTTTGTTCTGTGCCGAAATCCCTGAAGTAGACTCTTCATGTTCAAAATCGGGCAAATCCATTATTCATGTATCAAGCGCTTTGGGATTTTTTAGATAACAACATTTGTAAACAAAAAAATGCTTATTTCAGATGATACAGCTCGTTACAAATCTGTATTGTTGGCGAAAAACCCCTCAATATTATCAATTAGCAATTAGCTTTGAAAGAGTTTAAGATATATATTTGTGTTCTTTATTTCCTGCATATAGACTGCCCCTGTCACGTGACTTTATTGTTCCACGTCAACTGACCTTTTGACGTTTGTACCACGTCAACTGACCTTTTGACGTTTGTACCACGTCAACTGACCTTTTGACGTTTATACCACATCAACTGACATGTTGACGTTTGTACCACGTCACCTGACCTTTTGACGTTTGTACCACGTCTACTGACCTTTTGACGTTTATACCACGTCAGCTGACCTTTTGACGTTTGTACAACGTCAACTGACCTTTGACGTTCCTACCACGTCAACTGACTGTTTGACGTTTGTACCACGTCAACTGACCTTTTGACGTTTGTACCGCATCAACTGACCTTTTGACGTTTGTACCACGTCAACTTACTTTTTGACGTTTGTACCACGTCTACTGACCTTTTGACGTTTGTACCACGTCAGTTGACCTTTTGATGTTTGTACCACGCCAACTGACCTTTTGACGTATGTACCACGTCTACTGACCGTTTGACGTTTGTACCACGTCAATTGATCTTTTGACGTTTGTACCACGTCAGTTGACCTTTTGACGTTTGTACCGCATCAACTGACCTTTTGACGTTTGTACCACGTCAACTGACTTTTTGACGTTTATACCACGTCTACTGACCTTTTGACGTTTGTACCACGTCAGTTAACCTTTTGATGTTTGTACCACGCCAACTGACCTTTTGACGTCTGTACCACGTCTACCGACCTTTTGACGTTTGTACCACGTCAATTGATCTTTTGACGTTTGTACCACGTCAGCTGACCTTTTGACGTTTGTACCGCATCAACTGACCTTTTGACGTTTGTACCACGTCAACTGACCTTTTGACGTTTGTACCGCATCAACTGACCTTTTGACGTTAGTACCGCATCAACTGACCTTTTGACATTTATACCACGTCTACTGACCTTTTGACGTTTGTGCCACGTCAACTGACCTTTTGACGTTAGTACCGCATCAACTGACCTTTTGACGTTTATACCACGTCAGCTGACCTTTTGACGTTTGTACCACGTCAACTGACCTTTTGACGTTTGTACCACGTCTACTGACCTTTTGACGTTTATACCATGCGACATATTTTAAAATACGCAAAGTGCACATTTCATAAATACATTGAAATAATACCACAATTGATATCAAACGAACCTATCGCATATAAACATAATGTGCCATATTATATATATAAAAAAAGTTAATATGAACGAAACTGCAAACAATTTAGATTTTATTTGAGATATCGTATCCCATAATTTTAAATTTAGATGAATCATGGACAGTAACAGATACACAAAAAAAGCAGATATAATGAATTCATACTGATAATTCATTCAACGAATTAACATAGAACCAGTCTCAAGCAGTGCGATGAAATTGTAACGCTAATCTATCTACCCTTTCAATGTAGCGTCAGATAAGGTTCCGTTGACCCTTCGCCTGCTATGATGCTGTAGCGCTGTAAACCTTTTCGCTGCCGAAGGGATTTAAAGGCTTTTGCAAACAATGCAGATTCAGGTGAGACAACTCGTAACGAGCTGTCTCTCCTGAAATCTTCATCTGCCACATAGACATTAAACTTTACCAAATTCCTTGTGGGGCGAAAAATGGAGTGATCCATGCAAACAATGCAGGCTTTTGCAAACAATGCAGATTCAGGTCAGACAACTCGTAACGAGCTGTCTCTCCTGAAATCTGCATCTGCCACATAGACATTAAACTTTACAAAATTCCTTGTGGGGCGAAAAATGAAGTGGTCCATGGAGTGGTTTCAATATGAAACAGGTGACTTAGTGAAATTCGACAGTGAAATAGTCAACCTATTATATTAAGATTGGAAGATCACTTCAACATTGCATATATATATATTCTTTTGAATTAAAATCTATTAATTTTCTAATGGTAATCAAGCTTTCAGGAATCCGCTGTGGTCGAGTGGTTATCGTCGGGGATTTCGAAACCGGGTGCACATTTTCTAGCCTAGTACTGGTTTGTTTACCCAGGGATCATGAATAAGTGAACGATCGCCGTGATATAACTGAACTAATGTTGAAAGCGGCGTAAAACCCTAATAAATAAATAAATAACTAATCAAGCTTTCAGCTTATATCAATAACTCTCGATGTCTACATCCTGGTGATTTAATTATTTTCCACATACAGACGCCTCTACAGCAGATGATTTTTTTTAACAACATTGTGTAAAATATAGAAATTACTCATAATGAGTAGCTTCTCCATTTGCCATAATGTTTTCAACTATAATAAAAAAAATAAACTCTCATTTATGGACATTTTTCATGTTTTTACAAATATATTTTCAAAGTCGTATGCCGCAAATTTGTGTTATGTGGTTTACCAGTATACTTACTCGAGTCGATTGGTCTAAATCTTCAGGATGTAGATACAAAATATAATCGTTATTTCTAAAGTCGCCTGCGATAGATTTGTCGCATGTGGGAAAGGGATCGATTTCCGGTTCCGTTTCCGACAAAACAATACTGATCGACTTCTTATTGCGTCTACGTAACGTGCAGGCTCGGGTGATACGCAGAGAGTCTACGTAACGTGCAGGCTCGGGTGATACGCAGAGAGTCTACGTTGTCCGCATATTAACCCTTTCCCACTTGCAGACGCATTCTGACGTATCTACAGAAGATGATTTTTTAGAACATTGTGGCAAAAGGCGAAAATGCTCATAATGAGAAATTTCTCCGTTTGCCACAACGTTTTCAACTCTCTTTAATAATTACATCCTCAGCTTTGGAGAATTTTCAACTATTTGCCAGGATGATTTCAAAGTCGTCTGCTACATATGTGCTGTGTGTGGGAAAAGGTTAGACAATGTCATAGCGGAGTTTTCCAGCCTCGATGCTGTAGTGGTAGAGCGTCCGTCTCGAATGCGGGAGGTCGTGGCTCGTGTATTCGATCCCCAGGCTGGGTCATACCAAATACTTTAGCAATGGGAGTAATTGCTGCCCTCCTTTGTGCTCATTGTTGCGGAGTTAGCATTACGTTTGACTGGCCGGTGTCAGGATATATGAACCAGTAGTACTGGTTACTTACCCAGGAAACGCCGTGATGTTACTGAAAAAGTGTTGAAAGCCGCGTTAAACGTTATACAATCAATCAATCCGGAGTGTCACTAGAGCCTTAAATCACCTGAAGCGACTCATGTGTGTGCCCTGTCAGGCGTACTAGTTGCAAGTATGAAATATTGTTGACTTAAATTCACCGATAATCTTTGTTTGTATAAAAAGTATAGGGGATATTAAAATAGCAAAACCTTGTTTGCAATAAAAATGTAGTGAAGTGTTTACTGCTAAGCAAAGCAAAAAAAAAAAGACACGCTTTCTAAAAACTTCACTCCCGTCGCGAAGGCACAATTCAGAAAGCGTCAATAGGAGGATTAAAAATAAGAGTCATATTGCGACAAGATAGAGTGTGAGAACTTTTTTATTTTGATATGAAAAACATATGGATTCACGCTATTAACTTTATTACTGATAGATAAATATCGCGAGGCAGTGTGACAACCCCCCTCTTTCTGTTAGAATCATCCTTTCATCAACTTGAGACAGATGAAATTTTCTACCCAATTTCCACTTCCATTTATTTTTATGAACATTATTAGAGATTGGTTAAAGCCAGATGTTATATTGAAATTGGTAACTTGATAGTAATTACCGTTTTGAATATTGAATTAATCGATAGATAATCCATCGTTTTTTCTGAAAAGTTAGACTTTTAAACGTGTAGTGTTGAGTTTATAACTGCACACGAAAGCAAAAGGAAGGACATCTCACTACAGAATTTAGAATTAACCACACACAATAATGGTTTGATTAACTAATAATGGCTATAACTACTACTACCTGAAACAAAAGTATGGGAAAATCAATATGGTTTTCTTCCCCGTTTATATTATGTCATTTTCAGCCATGTTTTAACCCTTTCCTTCATACGGCAATTCTGCAGCAGACGACTTTGAACGTATTTTGTCAAAAAATAGAAAAATCTCCATAATTGAATGGATAACCTATGACAAAAAGTGGAAAACATTGAAGCAAAAGGAGAAATTGCACATTTTATGCAATTTCTTCTTTTGTCACTATGTTTTCAAAAAGCCGTCTGCTGCAGAGGCGTCAGAAAGATAAGTATACATATGTATATTTAGACAGCACATATAAGATTAAGAGGGAAAAGTGTTATATATCCCCACTATACACTACATGCTGGGCTTTCACTTGCTTTCAATTAAACTTTTTAATCTTTCTTCACTCTTCAATCATTTTATTTACATCTCCTCATCCATGTCACGAAGTTATCTATTTATCTGTGCTCCATCAAAAAATAAATCCACTTATCTGATAACCAATATTCCGGTTACCCAAATTATAAAACATCGGAAAACAGATTTTCAATATTTCGTGGGGGTGCGTGGGCAGAGTAGTAAAAACGTATAACATTCATTATGAACGGACACTTTTTTAACAATGTGTCTGCTGCAGAGGCAAACTTGGATACCCACTAACGTAACTTAGACACACTTGCTTTGTATCCATGTTAGATGTCAGTATACGTTTTAATTGCACCGCGGCAACTTTATGATTGAGCGTAGGCTTAAACCAACCAAACTCCAAAACTCATATTGCGTGGAAAAATGGAGTCCCCCCAATTTCGAATATGGAAGAGTCCACTTTATGGAATATGGCGCTGAACGAGTTAATAAACTGGTTTGTTTGAGTGTTTAAGTGTTTAAGTGTATTTGTTTGTTAACCCTTTCCCACATGTAGACAATTTCTGACGCCTCTATAGGAGACAACTTTTGAAATAATTGTGGCGGAAGGAGAAATTGCTCTCACAATGAGCTATGTCTCCATTTGTCATGATAATTTCAACTCTATTCAATAATCATACTATCATTTATAAAGATTTTCTATAATTTGGACGTGATAATTTTAATGTCGTTTGCTGCAGTTTAACTCTATGCTGGAAAGTGTTAACCCTTTCCCTCATATAGACGCTTTCTGACGGGTTTGTAGCAGACGACTTTTTGAAAACATGGCGACAAAAGAAGAAATTGCTCAAAACGAGCAATTTCTCCTTTTGCCACCATGTTTTCATCTCTATTCCATTATTGTTCTTTCATTCATTTAAAGGGACTTTCTATGCTTTTGCCTAGACGTTTTCAAAGTCGTCTGCTGCAAATGTGTTGTATGTGGAAAAGGGTTAATAGCATCGTCCTACATCTCAGTTATCAACACAGACAAATGCGCCTCATTTAGACTCCAAACTCACCCGATGCGGATCAAACTGATTCATTACAGGAGTAACTGTGTTGGCAACAGTATATCGTTAAACCGTTATGGAACTGAACTTATTGAAACGAAATTTCAAAGGAAAGATAAAGTTCAATCTTTATCAATTATCCCCCAGTAGATAGCACATAAGTGTCAAATAGTAGATATCAAAATAAACATCTTTTTTACAAAAACGATCAAAATCCAATAAAGAATATTGTGAAACGTTAGTTACGCTGTGTCGTGTTACGAGAAGCTTTTTATATATCCTTGAATATGAACGAGAATTAAAGTTTCTTTTTATTAGCTCTATCGAATTATTTTAAACTTAAGGTCATGAAATTGGATTGGTGCAGATCCAATAACGTAAGTTCATGAAATTAGATTGGTGCTGATCTAATAACGTAAGCCCATGACATTGAATTGGTTGAGATCGAAAATCTTTCCCGACAAAACGTCAAGCATTTTATTCAACAAAATATTCACCACTCTTCGTCGATTGCATAACTACATGTACTGGGGGTAAACAACTCTTTTTTTATCAGTATTGCCCGAAAATGCAACACATCTGTAGAATGCAACATTTTGCAAGTACATACATAATAGAAATTCTCTAATATAATCATCGAATATAGTTTTAGGCATTGTGCATTATCTTGTCACGCAAGCATCCCAGAATATAACGGAGAGTTTTAGTTAGATACTAGAACAGTAAAGTTTTTCATCCACACCGTTACTATTCTTAAAACATCTCGAAGTCTCTTTGCATTTTAATTCAGGACAAAAGCAATGAAATGGCCACCAAGACGACTAAATGGCTTTGTATTTAGTACATGTATATAATTATATATATGAGCCGTTCCACGAGAAAACCAACATTATGGACTCTGTGTAATGTATCGACCCAGATCAGCCTGCGCAGTCCGCGCAGGTTAATCAGGGCGGACACATTCCCGTCTCAGGGGGATTGAGATATAGAGTAATGATTCTGTAAATAATAGATTTTGATTCAGGACAAAAGCAATGAAATGACCACCTAGACGACTGCGTGGCTTTGTATTAAGTACATGTATGTATATATATTTTATGATGAACTGACCACTTTCGTGCAAATTATATCCGGTAGTAAAAAACGAACAAAGACAATTTCACAAATAACAAATTTAAAAGCACTTATTTGACTTACTGACCCTGAAAATTAGAGTTCAAAATACAGGTTCCATCGTAAAATGAGTCCCGCCACACGGGAACCGACCAACGAGAAGGGGGTGTCTTGCTTGTCCCGGGGGTTCAACGTCTCAGTGGTGTAGTGGTAGGGCGTCATACCAAATACTTTGAAACTGGTAGTAATGGTTGTCGCTCCTTTGCGTTCACGGTTGTGGGGTTGTCATTATAATTGGTTCAATGATGTGAGGATAAATGGTCCAAGTCAACCAAGCTTTCTTATATTAGCACTAATTACACTCCTAGTTTCTTTCTAAATGTACATCTATGACTATTTATCATACAACAGGTTGATTGATTGGGGTATTAACCTACTCATATGTTTCTTGGCTTTCTCACAGCAATACTTCATACAACATTATGTCCATGCAACTGGCTGCTTTTCGACATAGACTGATAGCCCATTGGTGGAAGACGAATTGCGCTTGTCACAATGCCTTTGGTCAAACGTCGGAAAGAATGTCGGCCGAGCTGGGGTTCGAACTCAAAACCCCTGGATTGACAGACCGCGTCGCTATCGACTGAGCTACCGGGGCATATAGAACCGGACTGTGACATTTGTGGTAAGAATGCACAGTCTCACCTGAGTGTCCACTATTCGCACATGTGAAACGATTCCAAATGTCTAGACGCGGATTATATCTATTCTATATACTGTAGGATAACGAGTATTTATTAAATTCCTATTACACCAAGAAGGGCCTGTGAAATAATCGAAGTATTTCGGAAGCGTTAAAACGTTTGATTTATTTGAATGATAAACATTCGATATTGTGATATTTTATATCTATTGTAATTAATTGTATTTTTGTTTTGTTTATACTACTATGATTTGTTGTTTGACTAAAATCTCTGTCAATACAGTATTGACATTGTCATATATATGCTGCTTTACTCGTTCCATCTCCGTGTTTGAATGGATGGTGTGAATGCTCATAAGGATGGAACTAATGGGGATTCGGGTCTTCTTCTTGTCGGGCCAAGCCCCGGTTGCTCAGTCGGTAGCGACGCGGATTGTCAATCCAGGTGTTGTGAGTTCGAACACAATCACGGCAGACATTATTTCCGACGCTTGACAACACTTCATTGGACAATCGCCAACCGTCTTCCACCAATATACTTACAGTTTATGTGATTAAGCAGCCAAGTGCTTGAAAAGACTTTTGTGTGGAGTACTGATGCGAGAAAACCAGGAAACACATAGGAAAAACCACAAACAAATACTTGGAAACGATCCCTAACATACTCTGGCTCAGACCTATGGAATAAACTACCCTTACACATAAAATCATCAGAATCTCTAAACACATTTAAAGACAAATGTTATCAGTAGTGTTACACTCAGTAATAAGTATCATCTACATGTATGCATGTCATACGTGAAATTTTCAGAAATGACTTCATAACATGTATAATGTTTTTCCCCTATGATTATCCTTAGAATATGTATTTCTTATGTCAGTACTTCAAAATAGAGGTCCTCATGGGAGATTAGTTATAATAACTAAATAAAGTATTATTATTATTATTATAGGTAGGTGAACTGACCGCCGTTTTATGACTGAAATGTTGTTGAAAATGGAGTTTAGCCCAAAGTCAATCAACTAGTTCTTATCGAATGATACAATTAGGCTCTTAGGGAATGTTGTAGCGGGACTCTGTATAAACACAGTCTCGACTAAGTCGTCACTGTTCGTAAATTCAAAAAGACCCCATTTTCGCCCGATGTGCCTCATGGGGTTTTCTTTAATTAATTTACTTATCTCCAGTTTCTTCAGTATTATATGCATTTTGCAACAGTGATCAGGCAAAAGCAATTATGGTGCGCATGTAACTTTAAACTCGAGGTGTTTTCGACTGAGTTTGAATTAAATCGAATCATAAAACCGGAACTTGATATTGAGTGAATCACAGCTTGAGAACATAAGAAGTTGTACGCTGTCATTAATCTTTCACTTGCGGGGTGATGAAAAATGAATGGTGTTTACGGCTTCTTCTATTTCTTATATTTGAGTTATAATTTTTGGCGAGCGGGGGGTTTTATTTGCAAATATAGCACTCTATTAAACACGTGAAGACTTCTCATTTATTTTCGGCGATAGCTGTTTAACCTCAGTTTTGACCTAGATGTTAAACAAATGATCTAGATTGTACACCAATCAAATGTTGTATTTAATGAATAATGTCGAAGAAATAAAGGAAATGAAACGTTTTCATTGGTTCATAGTTAAGTTTGCGATTCTACGAGAGGCACTAATAAGATGAAGTTCTAAAATGAAATGTTCTGCATACTAACTTTGAATTGTTTTCCTTAAGAAATAAATTCCAGTAAAAATAATCAGTGAAAACGTATGAAATATAATATTTAAGAGCAAAATATTAATTATTTTTGAAACATGATAAGTTTTCAGTTATTGATCGTCAATTGAGACGTATACCCCTCTTGGGAGCCTCGCGTTATCTCCAGTCATGTGGAGTATTCTCGGCCTTGATAATCTATTTATAGAAACTGAAGCTGGATGAAGATGGCCGATTAGGCTTTGGTAAACACATAGATTATTGCGTAAATTGTATAATTCATGGAAAATTTCTGATGGTTTTGATTATTATCGCCGTTTATCTTTTTTTTAAGATATTTCTTGTTTATTTTAATGCATAAATCATTAGTTATTGTATGAATTTTGACGTCGATGCAAATGATAACATTTTAAATCATTAGGAGAAAACAAGAAATTACTCGTATCCAACAACTATTCCTTTTGTAAAAGAAAATCAAATGTAATTCAATTATTATAGACTTGGACTTATAGAGATGTCATCGATACCCTCATTGAACGATCGATTTCTTAAATTAACATATAAACGTTTAGCCGGCATGATGTTTTTACGATAATTGCAACAATATATGCTTTTTGTTCATGATGGTGATCAGCGATTTAATGTAAATTTCACCAATAAAAACTACAGAATTTCAAATGGTTGCGACATTCACAATTAGTCCTATCTATAAACATTTAAAAAAAAGTGTTAAACTATCGATGTATAACATTAAAAGGGATTTACATTTTATCGGAAAATGGCACGTTTCAAAATACAATTTCAGTTCCGTGTTGTTGGCGAGGGCGAAGTATTATTTTGAAACACGCTCTAGTGATTAAGCTATTGGCTGTTCGTTTAAATCCTTTCTTTCATACGGACGTTTGTTGACGCCTTTGAATGAGATGACTTTTAAAAGCATTGTGGCAAAAGGAGAAATGGCCAATAATGAGCAATATTTCGTTTTGTCATAATGTTTTCAACTGTATTCAATAACTGTTCCGAACACTTATTGAATGATTTTGAATGGAAGTTTTCAAATTCTTCTGCTGCAGAAATGCTATATAAGGGAAAGGATGTAGGACCGCGTATACTTGAAAGTATTGCGTTACGCGCCAGTCTATAACCAACTCCAAAATTTAAAAAAAAAATCCACTGCAGAAGAAAGTATAATTACTGAATATGATTGAAATCAACGTTTACGAAATAATTGCGTTCATTATGTGTAATTTCTTGTTTTGCTATAATGTTTTCAAAAGGGTTGTTTGCTGTAGATGCGTCAAAATGCGTATGCATTGGAAAATGAACTTCTTTATTATGGAAGTTTAGACAGTTACTTGGGAGAACACATTTTTTATCAAAAAAGGCCGGAGTTTAAATTTGCCAGCTCATGTTTAAAATGTTCACAATTTACTCATGGCGTGCCCTCGTGATTAATATTCTATACGTCGAACACACACGCTCCTTTCATGTTAAATAAACAAGGGGGAGTTGTGCGTACTTTTAACCTTTTCCCGCACGCAACAAATATACAGCAGACGACTTTTGAACAAAAAACATTCACATCACAATATGGAAAACTTTCATAAATAAATACAAATTATTGAATGGAGTTTAACTCTTTCACTTCCCACTTTCTCAGGGTAGACTCACCCCTGTTGAAAATTGGAGCCCTCCCGGCATTTTTCGTTGAACATGAACTTTAGTTTAAATTTAATTACTTAGTGGCAAACGATAGGGATTTCAGGGGAAGCAGCTCGTTACGAGTTGTCTCACATAGATCTGCATTTGTTTGAAAAAGCCTTCAATCGACTTTCGCAACGAAAGAGTAGAAACATTGTGGCAACAAGAAAAATGAAATGCAATGCAACGAAATACGCTTAGTCTAATACAGAACATTGCGTAAAATTTGATTGGTTGTACCTTTATTCCTCTCTACGCGATGCCCATATGGTCATGCAATGAAATTGTTTAATTGGCATAATTATGCAAACTCCCAGCTGAATATCGGTATAATTCACTAAAGATCTAAGGTAATTCTATACGTGAAAGTCAAGTTCACCATACCATATTGGTTATTAAAATGGTCAAGCCACTCAAAAATGCTGTAACTTGGTTTTAGTATACTTTTTTGAATACAGACTTCTTGTTTTACCAACGACTTGAAAACTTAATAGTAGAATAGAGATTTGGGGTTTGAATGCATCTGCGTAGATTAAAGACTCGGTCGTCGAGCCTTTACACCTGTGACGCCTCACCCATGACGCCTCACCATGACGCCTCACCCATGACGCCTCACCCATGACGCCTCACCCATGACGCCTCACTCATGACGCCTCACCCGTGACGCCTAACCCGTGACGCCTCACCCGTGACGCCTCACCCGTGACGCCTCACCCAAGATGCCTCACTCATGACGCGTCACCCGTGAAAACAGTTGAAAACACTGTGACAAAAGCAGACATTGCTCACTATGTTTTTAAAAGTCTTCTATTACAAATGCATCTTTAATGTGTCTACAAGTGGGACAGAGAAAGACTAAACGGACTGTATTAAGATTTTGCGCTCACAATGTTCATACGACGAAGATTATTCTAATTTAATATTCTATAAGATAATACCGATTGTATCATTTTCCAATAGTACAGAAAGTTAATTTTGTGCAAAAAAAAAATCTACCTCGATAAAGCCGCAATTTAACAAATTACCATAACAATAATTGATTACGGCATTACATCACAGTAAAAAAAGATGTATATTCGTTGTGGTTTTCTTAGGAGCGCCGACATATTCTTCTTTGAGTCATATGTTGTCTATGATGTATTTTTACTAAACGTTGAAAAGTTTAGACAAATCAGATTGTACATCAATGTATGGAACGCCATGACCGTCTTATTATGACTTGTTTGCTTATATACTTCATATTGTTCATTATATGCAGTAGATCTTTTATTATATGCAGTATTTATTTCATTATGTGTGGTACTTTTTTCTTTATATGCTGTACTGTATTGGTTATATGTAGTGCAACTCTTCTTATATGTGGTGGTACCGTCTTTATATGCAGTGCATTCGAATTTGTGTGCGGTACAAAGACCAATATATGCAGTAGATTTGTTATTGTGTGTAACCATATCACCAATAAAGTACCATGACAGCATATAAAGAAAAAAGTACCACACATAATGAAATTTCTACCACATATAATGAAATATCTACTACATATAATGAACTATCTACTGCATATAAGTAAACAGGTCTTAATAAGACGGTCATGGCGTTCCATATCAACTTGCACTGAACTTGGTCTTTGTCAGTGGTTTTTTTTTTTCTCTCTCTTCAGCGGTCATTTTTCCTTTGAGGTTGCACTAATATTATATCATAAATGATGTTGAATGTGTCGTCAAACTCCTTGTTAAATTGATGAAATTTGCTTTCAAAACTGTCTGAAAAAAAACAAGTGGTATAAGTTTCCATATAACAACGTTTAATGGATGTGAAATAAGTCATGGATTATACCGCTTCTTTGATTTAAGTGCAGTTTGAGTTTATCATTAACTAAATACAAAACTGACGTAAATACATATTGCTTTAAGATTTGATTACCATCGTTTGCCGTGGAGTGTTCGTCATGTTGGCCATTGCTCTCGTTTTATTTGGATAATTTGAAGGGGCCGTTTAGAAAAAAAAGAATATGATAAATCGGTTATGTAGACGTGGTTAAACATTTGTACTAGCTAATTAAATTAATTTATAGAGTTTGTATTACACTGTAAACATTATATAAACTCGTTAACCTTGTGTGTTTGGCCGCTTCATTCGAAAGCACTTCAGAGTCAATCTAATTGTTTATACATACAATCTAATACCAAAGTTGATTGATTGTTTGGTGTTTTTCGCCAGTTTCAACATTTTTTTCAGTTATATCACGGTGTTTGTTTGGAAAGTTACCAGTACTTCTGATACATTTATCCTGAGACTAGCCAGTCAGTTGTAATGCTAACCCCGCAACCCTGAGCTTCACGGAATCCACATGGACATGATGGAATCATTGTGTTATTCACTGCGGAGACTGCGGAGACTGCGGAGACTGCGGAGACGCATTTTGACGTCTCTGCAGCAGAACGCTTTTGAAAACATCGTGGCAAAAGGAAAAATTGTTCATGATGAGCAATTTCTCCTTTTGCCACAATGTTTTCGAATATATTTAACAGATATTTTTCATGTTTTTACCTTGATAAGTTGTCTGCTGTAGATATATTGGATGTGGGAAAGAAGGTTAAGGGAAAGATACTGAAAGGAAATTAAGACCGTATTATTTGCTGCTTGTTTGGGAATTGTGTTCCTCCTATTTATATGTGTACAATTATATTAAATGTAACTATCCTGATTTCTGTAGTTGTTGTTGTTTGGCGTTGTTTACCCTCGCGCTCGGCATTAATGCCATTTGGCGAGCAATGTAGACTGAGGTTCCTTTTAAAGGGTGTGTGTGTGTGGGGAGGGGAGGGGGGGGGGGGGGTATTATGGGTATAGTATGTTCTTGGACCGTAAATTATCCTAAATCATTTTACTGTTTTCCCAAGTGATAAACGATTAATGATTTAAATATCTTGCTTTGTGTAGCAGATTAAATTTGTTCCATAAGAATCCACGTAAAGTGCTCCTATGGTAAATTGAAATTGACGAATATATAAGTTGACCGTCGTTAAAGGGGGCAGGGGTTTACCATGAGTATATTTGGGTCTTAGACCGTAAATTATCATAAATCATTTTATTTATGTTCCAAAGCTATAAACGATTTATGACTTGTAAAGTCAATAATATGGGTTATGAATCGCAACAATATCTGAAAACAAAGGACTTTAAAGGTCACATTCGTAAATCATTTAAATGAGTACTACGAAACACAACCAACAAGTTGTAATATACTTAACCAGTTATTACATTACGATAAGTATTTTTAAACTTATGTGTGAATGAGCTATGAGTATATAAACTAATACATAGCATGGATTATGCTCAATCTTTTCCCACATGTATACACATTTCATTTGTAGACATTTTCTATAGATTTTGCCTACTTGCGTACGTTCTATCAACGTCGTCTGTTGCAGATTTGTTGTATGAGGGTCAACCGCAAGTTTATTTTGAACAATAGCTGCATTTAAGCATATTAAAAACAATTCAACGTGTAATACTCCGATTATTGTGATTAAATACCGTTCCGGAAAGTAAACAGAACTTTCCAATTGAATTTTATCCACGTTAATTTCTGTAACCAAAATCACCAACCCCGAGTTCTGACAATCTCTTACAGATTAATGGATAAGCTTTTTCCTAAATGTTCATAAATGTATAGCGAAATATGTAGTGCAAGAAAACTCATATTGAAAATAAGTATAATTATTGAACATTCTTTTTGTCTTTTTCTCTTTCAGACTCAATTATGAATTGACGGGGAAGGATCCTTTTTACTTCCATTTGGTCAACTGTCTCCTTCATGTGACAGTCACGTGTCTCTTCACATATACATGCAGTCACGTGCTACATCTTACAGTCAGAGGTTCTGTTTATAGTGCAACGTTGTTTGCAGTTCATCCCATCCACACAGAAGCGGTAAATTTTATTAATTATTGTGAAAATAAACTGACAGCTGATAACTGAGCACATCAAGCAGACATGCGCATTCGAAAGCTTGTACATATGGTACCCAGTATATGGTACCTAAGAGTACTTCCATTATATTATCGGGTCAGACATGCGCATTCGAAAGCTAGTAGATACGGTACCAAGTCTATGGTACCTTAGAGTACCTTCCATTACATTATCGGTTCAGACATGCGCTTTCAAAAACTTGTAGATAATAGATATGGTACCCAGTATATAGTATCTTAGGGTACCTTCCATTACATTATCGTGTCAGTCTGACATGCGCATTCCAAAACTAGAAGATATGGCACCCAGTTTATGGTTCCTTAGAATATACCTTCCATTATATTATCGGGTCAGACATGCGCATTCGAAAACTTGTAGATAATATATATGGTACCCAGTATTTAGTACCTTAGAGTACCTTCCATTACATTATCGGGTCAGCATGTGCATTCTAAAACTAGTAGATATGGTACCCAGTCTATGGTACCTTAGAGTACCTTTCGTTACATTATCGTGTCAGACATAATCAAATAATGTCGGTGACCTTTAGACATGGTGTAGCAGTACTTTTCCTCATAAGACAATTCTACAGCAGAACCTATTTTGTCAAAACATAGAAAATCTCTATAATTGAATGGATAACCAACCTATGACTAATAGTTGAAAAATATTGTGGCTTGGCTAAAGGAGAAATTTTGAGCAATTTCTTTTTTTGTCACTACGTTTTCTAAAAAGCCGTCTGCTGCAGAGGCGTCAGAAAACGTCTATATGAGGGAAATGGTTAAAAACGATAACCTCTTTGTAGACCAAACTCGTTTAATCTTTCAAACTCAGCAAGAAGTTTGCTTCAACCTATATGTACATTTGATTCCAAGCATCATGCTGTTGGGTTTACAAGTAATCGCCAGGGGCGTAGCTTTGCAATAATCAATGTGTAGGCCGTCTCGTGAGAAAATCAACATTGTTGACTCTGCGTAAAGTATCGACCCGGATCAGCCTAAGCACGCCACACAGGCCTACCCGGATAGACACTTTTCGCCTCCTGTGGATTTTCTGTTTCAGGAATAACTACTCTATACATATATACCCCTAAGACGGAATGTGTCGGCCGCATCAGTCTGCGCGGAAGGCGCAGGCTGATCTGGTCGATACATTACGCAGATGTCTATCGCCACCAGCTGCATTTTGGGGCATTTTGAGAAAAAATGTGTAGGCACGTGCCTACAGTGCCTAAAGGGAGCTACCTCCCTGATCGCTGTGTATACAAGCGGTTCAAATGATAAAGCCAAGCCCTGGTAGCTCTGTCGGTAGCGACGCAGGCTATCAATCCAGGGGTTGTGAGTTCGAATCCCAGCTCAACCAACATTCTTTCCGACGTTTGACAACAGTTACTGTGACAAAAGTCACTGTGACAAGCGTCATTCGTCTTTCACCAATGGGCTAAAAGTCTATGTGGTAATGCAGCCAGTTGCTTGGAAAGTATGTTGTGTGGCGTACTGGTGAGAGAAACCTAGGATACACATGAGTAGGTAAAGTGGCCGCCGTGATGTGACTGAAAAATTGTTGAAAACGGCGTAAAGCTCCAATCAATTCAAATGAAAAAAGTCACGTATCCTGGATCATCCTATGTTATACCTATATGTGAAATGTATCACAGTCACGTCATATGATTGGTAGGTCGAGTGAACACGGCGTACTTACTTTATGGATCTGTAGATTGACCGCTTCTTTTGTTCCCCTTAAAACTTTAAAATGCTTCATAAAGTTAATCGTTTCTATTGTAAGTCGTTGTGATACGTATTTGTTAAAGATGTGTCAATCTACCCTTGCGAGAGAGACAAAGCGCTATTTTTAATCGATATCTCTCAAAAATATGGAAATATTTCTCAATGTTAGAGAGCTATATCTTTATGTTAAATATATATCTAAAAGTATAGAAACATATATTTATGTTAGAGAGCTATAGGTTTATGTTTGTGAGCTATATCTCTTTTTAAGATACATCTCTCAAATTACAGAAATATGTATTAATGTTAGAGACATATATCTTTATGTTAGAGAGTTATATCCCTATGTAAGATATATCTCTAAATTATAGAAATATGTATTAATGTTATAGATATATATATCTTTATGTTAGAGAGTTATATCCCTATGTAAGATATATCTCTAAATTATAGAAATATGTATTAATGTTAGGGATATATGTATCTTTATGTTAGAGAGTTATATCCCTATGTAAGATATATCTCTAAATTATAGAAATATGTATTAGTGTTAGAGACATATATCTTCATGTTAGAGAGTTATATCCCTATGTAAGATATATCTCTAAATTATAGAAATATGATTAATGTTGGAGATATATATCTTTATGTTAGAGAGTTATATCCCTATGTAAGATTTATCTCTAAATTATAGAAATATGTATGCATGTTAGAGATATATATATCCTAATGTTAGAGAGATATATCCCAACGAAGAAAGATTTATCTCTAACATTACAGAAATATATTTTAATGTAAGAGGTATATCTCTCATCATTAAAGATATATATCCTTATAGCTAAATGTTAGAGAGGAAAAAGGCCCGGCGAGGGATGGGCCGCATATCTCTTTATGAAGATATCTCTTTTGAGAATCAATAGTAAAACGAATTGCCATTTATAGCCAATGTTAATGGAAGAGGAAAGCAGTGCTTGACATTCATTTTGATGATATATATTAGACATTTCAAATCCGAATCTGTAAGACTGCGTACACGCGTGTGTCATTTTAATTATTTTTAACCCTTTCCCACCTATAAAAGCATTTTGACGCATCTGCAGATTATAATTTTTAATAACATTGTGACAAAAGAAGAATTTGCTCTAATGAGCACTTATTCCTTTTAACCCTTTCCCTCATACGACAATTCTGCAGCAGACGACTTTGAATATATTTTGTCAAAAAATGGAAAATCTCCATAATTGAATGGATAACCTATGACAAAAAGTGGAAAACATTGTGGCAAAATGAGAAATTGCACGTTTTTATGCAATTTCTTCTTTTGTCACTATGTTTTCAAAAAGCCGTCTGCTACAGAGGCGTCAGAAAGCGTCTATATGAGGGAAAAGGTTAACGCAACGTTTTCAAATCCATTTAAAACTTTCATTCTTAAAGATGTTACCTATTTTGGCATATATGATTTCAAAGTCGTCTGCTGCATGTTTTTTGTATGTAGGAAAGTGTTAAATAGATATACATGTGATATTAACGTATACATGTGATATCAACGTATACATGTGATATCAACAGATACATGTGATATCAACAGATACATGTGATATCAACAGAGACATGTGATATCAACAGATACATAGAGTTCAGGTTAACATGAAGAGTTTGATGGACCGTAGAAAAGACATCACACCTATTCCCGCATTACTCTTCGTGTGTGACCGCTTTTATTTTAACTGTAGAAATATAGTATCGAATGAGACGAAGATAAAGGTTTTCACAGAAGTGTATATGATATAGAAGTCATATCAAAACTAGAAATCGGGTATAATTTTCATTCTTTGGGATCCTGAACATATAACCTTGGAAACGGTCTTCGTCAGGGACATTTTAAAACACTTAAAACTGACAGATAATCACTTTTATATTTAAATGAATGTCTTGAAGGTTACTAAAGGTGAATCAGCCAATACATCAATTATGAATCAAGTGGATTTAGGCGTTGATCTCTTTTACTCAATGACAACGACTCCTTTTATCAAGTTCACACTCTCGAATAGAGACGCTTTCTGACGCCTCTGCAGGAGACGACTTTTGATAACATTGTGACAAAAATTGGAAATTGCTCATAATGACACTTCCTCCTTTTGCCACACAAGTTTTCAATTGTATTCTAAAGCTAAACTTTTTATATAAATAGATATACCATATTTTTTCTCTTGAACATCTCAAAGTCGTCTCCTGCAGATTTGTTGTGAGAGAGAACACGTTAAATATAAGGCCGTGACTAAACAAAACATTTCTTTCTTCTCTTAGCAAGACTATCAGATCGCGACTCAACAGCCAAAAGAGTTTAAACGTATTTACAAGCACTGTATTACGCCCCGCTCACCCCACCCATCAGACCCGACGATCGTGTTAGAATGCCCGTGAATAAACAAAAAAATAAACTGTAACAAGAATTTTATGTCCAGAACTCGAGAAGTAATCCGGGGTTAAGTGGTTTCAAAAGTCCGAAATGGCTGTGAATGGATGTTGACTAATTGATTGCTCGACTGATTGATTGATTGATTGATTGATTGATTGATTGATTGATTGATTGATTGATTGATTGATTGATTGATTGATTGATTGATTGATTGATTGATTGATTGATTGGTTGACTGATTGATTGATTGGGGTTAAACGCCGTCTTCAACAATTCTTAAGTCATATCACGGCGGCCAGTTCACCTACCCATGAGTTGCATGGCTTTCTCGTACCAGTACTCCACACAACAGAGTGTTCAAGTCACTGTTAGCCCGTCTTAGTGACTTTTATAAAGCGTCGGTAAGAATATTGGCCGTGCTGCGGTTCAGACTCACAACCTCTTGGATGACAGCCTGCGTCGCTGCTGACTGAACTACCGGGGGCTCGGTTAAACATTTATTGACTTTTATAAAGCGTCGGTAAGAATATTGGCCGTACTGCGGTTCAGACGCACAACCTCTTGGATGACAGCCTGCGTCGCTGCTGACTGAACTACCGGGGGCTCGGTTAAAAATTTATTCATAATGTTAAGACCATGTTTAAAAGGCAGCCAGTTGCCTGTGACGATCTGAAGAGAAAAACTCGAGATGTGAAGAGGAAGACGCGAGATGTTATCCTATAAAGAATACGGAAGTATTGAAATGTTGTTACGCTCCCCTCCCGTGTTGTTATTAACCCTTTCGCTCACACGCAATTTTGATACTTTATGTTTAATGCAAAAAAGCGAGAAAGATGGCATTGAATGCGCCAAATTGGTTAACCCTTTCCCTCCTATGACAATTCTATAGCAGACGACTTTGAACATATATTGTCAAAAAATTGAAAATCTCTATAATTGAATGGATAACCTATGACTAAAAGTGGAAAACATTTTGTCAAAAGGAGAAATTGCTCGTTTTGAGCAATTTCTTCTTTTGTCACTATGTTTTTAAGAAGCCGTCTGCTGCAGAGGCGTCAGAAAGCGTCTATATGAGGGAAAGGGTTAAAGTTGTTTACTGTTCATGGATGAATGGCACCCCCACTGTTTATTTTCGTGATTTCGGGATAATGCAAGCAGGAGGCAATTCTATATATATACTGACAGACAGTTTATAATCTTTTTTGAAATCTTACTATCAAATTAACCCTGTCACACATGCTGCGTTTTAACGTATCTGCAGCAGACGAATTTTTAAAACAGTTTGACAAAAGGATAAATTGATTTATAATGAATAATTTCTCATTTTGTCACAATGCTTTCAATTCTTATTAACAATTATAGTTTCACGTGTAAAGATGTCCCATAGTTTTGCATTTTGGTATTCAGTCGTATTCAGTCGTATTCAGTCATCTGCTGAAGTCGGTAACCGCGCGGGCGTGTTAATCTAGAAGTCGTGAGTTCGAACCCCAGCTCGGCCAACATTCTTTCCGACGTTTGATTTAAGTCATTGTGACTGTTGAATGTAGTATGAAAAAGTCAGGGTACCCATTGTTAGATGATCTGGCCACCGTGACATGACTAAGATATTGTTGAAAATCCCGTTCAATCAATCAGTCAGTCGTCTGCTGCAGATTTTGTTGTATATGGCAAAGGGTTAACCAAACTGGGAACCTGTTCGAAAGCACGACAGATAGATACAAAGTGTGGTAATTATAAAGTGACATCGACCATAAAGAAATGATAACCAAATCAAATCACTACAGAGATATTAATCAGTCAATTTGACATCTATTTGATATCGCTCCGATCTCAAACACATGGTAAAATTAATACCATGCAGACATTTATATTTAAATGAAGTTTTATTAAATTGTTATTATATCCTCAATGAAAGTAATTATGACTTTGCCTCTGGTGCAAAGGTAACCGATAGATCAAACATTGTAGATACAAGGTCAAGTTAACCGTTTCGCTGTAAAAGGTAATTTAAGGCTTTTGCAAACAATGCAGATCCAGGTGAGACAGCTCGTGACGAGCTGTCTCACCTGAAATCTGCATTGTTTGCCACTTAGACATTACATTTTACCAAATTTCATGTTGGACGAAAAATGGATGGGTTTAATTTTTAAATGGCGAAATGTCAATTGAATCTGAAAAAAATTAAGACACCAGTAAATGTGCCTGTATAGACCTAAAATACATCGGCGTCTTAACCTTCCACCACATCTAGACGCTTTCTGACGCATCTACATCACCTTTCCAACATAACGTATTTAGAATTTTGAAAACATTGTGGCAAAAGGAGAAATTGCTTATAATGAGCAATTCCACTTTTTGTCACAGTGTTTTCAACTGTGTTCTTTCATCTTATAGAGAGTGTCCATATTATTAACAAATGATTTCCAAAGTCGTCTGCCTATTATATGCTTTATGGTGTAACGGATTTGTTAAATTTCCTCCTACAAGTACGAGAGATATTAATGTAGCCTCTAAACATATTTTCACGGGCGTTATGGCCCAGTTAATAAATTATCTTAGCCCCTCATGTGACGCCAAAACGGAGATGCAACGAGACACATTTTAGTCTACCACGGCACTATTATCCCGTTTCTTATCCAAACTAGGTGTATTATTGATTGGTGTTTAACGCCGTTTTCAACAATTGTTCAGTCATATAACGGCGACCAGTTCACCTACTCATGCGCTTCCTGGTTTTCCCACACCAGTACACCGCACAACATACTTTCTAAGCAACTGGCTACTTTTCCACATAGACTGTTAAACAGTCCATTAGTGACAGACGAATGACGTAGGTCACAGTGACTTTTGTCAAACGTCGGAAAGAATGTTGGCCGAGCTGGGATTCGAACTCACAACCCCTGGATTGACAGCCCGCGTCGCTACCGACAGAGCTACCGGGGCTCGGCTCCACTTACAAGTACGAGAGATATTAAAGTAGCCTCTAAAAACATTTTTTTACGGGGGCTATAGTCTAGCTACTTCATTCCCTTAGCCCCTCATGTGATGCCAAGACGGAGATGCAAGGAGACACTTGTAAGTCTACCACGGCACTATTATCCCGTTTCGTATTCAAACTAGGCGTAACTATATACTGTAATAGTTGCAGAAAAGAGAGAATTAACTCGTTTAAAAACGTTTCTCATTTTATCTTTCTAAAGTCGTTTGACATGTAAGTGTCTGATTTCGTAAACAGGTGAGATTAAATTTGTTCGCAAATACAATAAATCTGCAGTAGACGCAGACAGTTTTATCTCTTAACCCCTTTCCCTAATATAGACGCCTTTTGACGCCTCTGTAGCAGACGGCTTTTTGAAAACATAGTGACAAAAAGAAGAAATTGCTCAAAACGAGATTTTCTATCTTTTGACCAAATATGTTCAAAGTCGTCTGCTGCAGAATTGTTGTATGAGGGAAAGGGTTAAAACGGAAATATGATTATTTGATAGAGTTGAAATTAATGTGGCAATAGGAGAAATTGCCCATGGTGAACTTTTGTTTTCTTTTCCCTCAATGTTGTCAAAAGTTGTCTGCTACAGATGTGTTAAAATTCATCTGCTGATTGTATTGTACGAAGTGGTTTAAATATATGAGGTTATGTTATTACTCGAGGCAATAATATAATTTATATCATTGAAGAAAGACATTATAAAATTTATTAGAAGCAATTCATCATTTTGCACCATGTTGTCGAAAATCGTCTGCTTTACAGATGTGACAACATTCATCTGCTGATTGTACGAACGACTTTGAACATATTTTGTCAAAATATAGAAAATCTCTATAACTGAATGGATAAGCTATGACAAAAAGTGGAAAACATTGTGTCAAAAGGAGAAATTGCTCGTTTTTGAGCAATCTCTTCTTTTGTCACTATGTTTTCAAAAAGCCGTCTGCTGCAGAGGCGTCAGAAAGCGTCTATATGAGGGAAAGGGTTAAATATATGAGTTACGTTATTACTCGAGGCAATGAAATAATTGATATCATTGAAGTCATTTTAAAAGCTTATTAACCCTTTCCCTCGTATAGACTCTTTCTGACGCCTCTGCAGCAGACGGCTTTTTGAAAACATCGTGACAAAAGAAGAAATTGCTCAAAACGAGCAATTTCTCCTTTTGCCACAATGTTTTCCATTTTTAGTCATAGGTTATCCAGTCAATTATAGAGATTTTCTATTTTTTGACAAAATATGTTTAAAGTCGTCTGCTGCAGAATTGTCGTATGAGGGAAAGGGTTAATAACAATTTTCTCATTTTGCACTACGTTTTCAAAAGTCGTCTGCTGAAGATGTGTGAAAATGCAAATGCATGTGAGAATGGGTTTAAGATCGTAAGACGCTATACTATTGAGAACCCTTTCCCACATATCTACATACAGCAAATCTACAGCAGACGACTTTGAAAACATGTAGTCAAAAACCATATATCTAAAAACAAAGATATCATTACTGAAACAAGTTGAAAATATTGTGGCCAAAGGAGAAATTGCTCGTTTTGAGCAATTTCTCCTTTTGTCACAATATTTTCAAAAGAAGTCTGCTATATAGAGGCGTCTGACAGCATCAATATGTGGGAAAGCGTTAATCTTAAAATCAAATAAGAGTCCATGTGCAGAACAGTATTTATTTTATTTTATATTTACCTGCATATAATTTCACACTTCAACTCTCATCAATTGCGTATGCTTCTTTTGAAGTTTTTATAAGGTGAAACGATGAACAGAGGTTAATCTCTTCTTTTTTTCATAACGAAAACGGGTTTTATATAGAAAATATATACATCATTGGCTCTTTTTCTAATCCGATTAAAAAGATATTCAATTGGTCGACTATTTTCAATATCATTTATTTACAGTTGCGTTAAAGAAAACATTTAAACATAACATATAAGAAAGCGCTCATTTTAATCTTAAAACCAAAATGCGCAATTTAAAATATGTTGCCTTATCTCTCTAATAGGTTTCTGTTTCAACACCTAAAATGGTTCACCTTAAACAGGTTTGACAGTCGTTCCATGAGAAACCCAACCTTATGTACTCTGCGTAATGTATCGACCCAGATCAGCATGTGCGGTCCGCGCAGACTGATCCGGGCCGAAACATTCCGTCCCAGGGGGACAACGGTATAGAGTAATGATTCCTGAGACAGGAAACCAACAGGAGGAGAAACGTGTCTGTCCGGGTTAGCCTGAGCGGCATGCTTAGGCTGATCCGGGTCGATACTTTACGCAGAGTCCACAATGTTGGTTTTCTCGCGAGACGGCTCATATAAACTGTTGCTTCCTGCGCGTGTATATATAAAAACAATGGACTCGTGGTAATTCTAACATCGGAAAACTCGAAACTATCGTTATATTTGAACCATTTTGCTGGATCAAATACGTCTTTCGAAAACATCGAAGCAGCAATCCTCGATTACTTATACGAGCAATCAGTACTTGTGTGCCTTTTTCTTGATACGAATGTAACACTGGATCGCTTTTCATAACAAAATATTTAAGTAGAAATGTATTACGGACCCGACAAAATATAGATTATTTATAAGCATAAATATAGCGATAACTCGAACACGTGGATTACTCGAAGTTATACTTTGGTCCCTTTTTAGTTCGAGTTATAGAGAGTGCAGTGCCTATATAATATATTTTGGTGTAATAATTATAGGGTCGAATACCCAACAATAAGTGTATGCCCTTCGAATATTGAAACGAAACTATGACAAATAAATTGATGATTATATAACTACATGTTTATGTGCTTCAAAATGAAATCATCAGGTAAAAGATAATATGTTTTAAGGTTAGTTGTATACTGAATTTGGTTGAACGATGTTTTTTAACAGACGGCCAGGCATCTACCCATGCTAATTGTATAACACATCATTTACAGCACTATTTTATTTTCATTTGTCCGTGCATGTGTTTTATATTCTTGAATTTGTCTAATATGATTTTAAATTTTAGATTTGTTTTTTACAGAAATTACTATATAAATTAATTCGTTTTATTTATACGTAAAAAGCTGAATATAAAATACATTAACTTTGAAAACGTCTGCATCAAAATTTAAGTAGGCTACTCTCTTTAAAATAAGTTAATGTTTGTAAAATAAATACGTTTAAAGATTTCTGATCGTGGAATGTTTTTTTGTAAATGCATTTGTATAATGTATGAGCATAAGCAGGGATCAAACTCTCGACAGACGGATTGGAATTCATCGTGATAACTCATATATGGCTAATGCAACGCACAATCAAGCACAGACGTTGCTTTTTGTTATCGTTTTACCACATGAATACACTAAGTTATAATTGTAACGTTATTATAAAAAAAGATCATCATGATCATCCTCTTCTTTTTCTCCTTTTCTTCTTCTTCTTCTTCTTCTTCTTCTTCTTCTTCTTCTTCTTTTTCTTCTTCTTCTTCTTCTTCTTCTTCTTCTTCTTCTTCTTCTTCTTCTTCTTCTTCTTCTTCTTCTTCTTCTTCTTCTTCTTCTTCTTCTTCTTCTTCTTCTTCTTCTTCTTCTTCTTCTTCTTCTTCTTCTTCTTCTTCTTCTTCTTCTTCTTCTTCTTCTTCTTCTTCTTCTTCTTCTTCTTCTTCTTCTTCTTCTTCTTCTTCTTCTTCTTCTTCTTCTTCTTCTTCTTCTTCTTCTTCTTCTTCTTTTTCGTCTTCTACTTTTTCTTCTTCTTCTTCTTCTTCTTCTTCTTCTTCTTCTTCTTCTTCTTCTTCTTCTTCTTCTTCTTCTTCTTCTTCTTCTTCTTCTTCTTCTTCTTCTTCTTCTTCTTCTTCTTTTCGTCTTCTTCTTCTTCTTCTTCTTCTTCTTCTTCTTCTTCTTCTTCTTCTTCTTCTTCTTCTTCTTCTTCTTCTTCTTCTTCTTCTTCTTCTTCTTCTTCTTCTTCTTCTGCTTCTGCTTCTTCTTCTTCTTCTGCTTCTTTTTCTTCTTCTTCTTCTTCTTCTTCTTCTTCTTCTTCTTCTTCTTCTTCTTCTTCTTCTTCTTCTTCTTCTGCTTCTTCTTCTTCTTCTTATTCTTCTTCTTCTTCTTCTTCTTCTTCTTCTTCTTCTTCTTCTTCTTCTTCTTCTTCTTCTTCTTCTTCTTCTTCTTCTTCTTCTTCTTCTTCTTCTTCGTGTTCTTCTAATCATTATTCCTTTTCTTCTTCTTCTTCTTCTTCTTCTTCTTCTTCTTCTTCTTCTTCTTCTTCTTCTTCTTCTTCTTCTTCTTCTTCTTCTTCTTCTTCTTCTTCTTCTTCTACTCCTCCTTCATTAGTATAATTGTTAGCTTTCTCCTCATCAACATTTGCATTTTCATTATCATTCCACTTGTTCTAAATTGAAAACTTAATAGCAACCTGATGGTTAAATAAAAAGTCCCTCCATTCTATAGCTATATGACTGACAGCAGTGTTAGCAGTATATTGGTTGTAGCACACTTTTTTATTAATGGCATTCGATGAGAGTACGGAAGCCTATTAGGGCCATTGTGTCTTAGTAGTTTTTAATTAGGAATAATGTTTAATGTCTTATTTATTGCTTATTAGTTCTTATGTCTTAGTTGTTATCAGTTTTGAGTGAACGTGCCGGGAAACTAACCATATGGCATACAATGGCGGAAGGTGGTGCTACTGATGTTTCGTCTAATACGCTTTATATTTAAATCATTTCATAGTAACATTATACCGGAAAAATGATAGCATGATATGAGAGAATATGGTATATGAATATCTACTGTAAATTTGATTATATTCTTTAAAATGATAATCAAAATAACAACTATTTGTACTCTGGACTGGAGGCCTTATATTACAATACAATTCATTTCAATCCTCAGCAGTTACAGTAGCAATATCACCATAGTCGTTGTCGTCAGCATCAAATTGCTCAAGTAGTTCACATCATTATAATAATTATTCCTAAATATGTATTAATATAGGTGACAGGTATTGTTGGAAGAGCAGACCTACTTGCCGCTGTATTTTTCCTCCTGTCTTTCATCGTATACATCAAGTAAGGATAGTTTTCTATCTAAATGAGCCATCAGCCTGCTGGATTTATTGATCGATTGATTTATTTATTTAGATTTAATGCCGTTTTAAAATAAATACAGTCAAAGCATGGCGGGCAGTACACCTAGCCAGATGTTTTCTGGCACTCTCACAATATTTTTCAACACAACAGTTTTTCCAAGCAACAGGCTGCTTTTTCATATAGACTGTTAGCCCATTGGTGGAATACGAATGACGCGTTTTGCATTAATGTCAAATGTCAAAAAGAATGTTGGCCGAGCTTGGGTTCAAACTCACAATCCATGGAATGATAGCCCGTGTCGCTACCGACTGGGATACAGACTGCTTGAACCGAGTAGGTGAAGTATGTGTCACAATAGAAGAGCCAGTCAAGTCGATGCTTCTGTCCAGGCTCTATTCTGTTGGCTGCTGAACTGAATATTTGATCTTGATATTCTAAGAATTGGCGATGGTCTCTTCCAAATACAAAGCTATACACATCCCTTTAGAAAATACAGCACCATGATAACATATACTTTTACTATTTAAATATAACTTGAGCGCTAAGTAAGGTTAGTGGAATTCGACCCAGTTCACTAATTTGTCAAAGAAGCAATTAAGAAGTCTCTGGCATGCATTCATCATTTAGATCACATAGTGATGACGTGCAAATTGATCGTTGTTCAACACTTGCACCAACATTGATGATTTATATACATTGCTTCGAAACGACAGTCCTGATGTAATAAAAAAACCTTTCATATTTCATATATATGTTAATGAAGAATTGATAAGGACATCATTCTCAGTTATATAATATTTGTTACATAGAATGTTTTTTTTTTTTTTTTTTTTTTCAATTACCATTGGTAATCCATTTATTTCCCCGTAAATAAGTATGTTATGGGTCGGGGTCTACCCATCGCACACTGTACAGATTTTACATATTATTTACAATTCTCTCATTCCTTATTCTCTCATACAGTGGGCAACTAATCAATGATCAAGGTTACTTATGGTAGCTGAATCTTTGAAAAAATCTGCTCTCTCCATCAATCAAGGTCACTATTCTTTATAAATTTGGAATAAATATCCAATACATTACACGATCAATTTTTGTCAGGGTTAATAGTTTAGATTCACATTTTATATTGCAAAAGTAGCATTATTAACACTTCGTAGAATATTACAATATGGGTTCCATTCTTTTTACATAGAATGCTTTGTACTATGGGCCAGTGGCCTTATTACTTTCAATACAATATGTGTTATTGTCATTGTAATTGACTTACCAAACAACTCTTATGTTGGTTTTTGAAGGGCACAGCTGTGAATTATACATTTATCTAGTTTTCTCCATTTAACAGGTCGTTAAAACCACAAACTTTACAACCAGTATGTATACAAAGTCGTTTCCGATTTGTACTGTCGATCGTTTTGGCTACTGCTGCCATGTTATGCAAAGAGAATGGAATAACGGTTCTCGGAGTGTGCGTCCTTTATGACATTGGGATCGTTTGTAAAAGGGAAGTATTTAGGTACGGAAATTTGATTTACTTTGTTATTTTGTAGTGCCGCATTGCCTAATTAAGAAATTTGAGTCGAGTTAAGTTGTGTATGACTAACATGCAGGTTCGAGACATTTAACATTTTTAGCATGACTTAGACATGGGTTCGAATCCCATTATTGGGCAGGTTGTTGCCTTTGTTCCCCACAAACGGTTCGAGTACTGTTTATGTCTCCAGGAAGCATACATCTAACTAGATGAACAAAAGATGAAAGTATATTCGCAATCAATATAAAGCAACTATGTGTAAATATTAAACAGTGGCACTACAACGACGAACTTCTGTAGTTTTAAAAATAATTGCTATATTGAAGCGACTGTATGATTGCATGGTACAGGTTGTTGATTGTATGACGTTATATGGTACTGACGTTTCAAATACCTTAAATTTATGATGATTTTTTGGACTTTTTTCCATTCATGATATTGATGGTTTGAGTGTTTTGTATATCTCCTGAAACGTCTTTGCTTAGAATTGTTTAAATGAGAAGGGAGAATGCAGATAAAGGTTGAGGTTTAGATCACGCAGATTAGATTATGGGTAAAACGCAAACCCGGTTTCAAATCAATGTCGAAAAATCTACAAAGGTTTATTTAACCAGCAAACTTAGCAATTTTAAGTACAATGTCTTCAATATTGAACGATGATAATTAAACAGTCCTTTGCATTGCGAATGATTCTGTTTTTAATAACTCAAACACATTTTTCAGGGCATTAAAATCCAAACAGATAACTGCCGACCTATGGCCTTTATTATCCAGACTTTTAGCAGTAACCATATCAGTAAGTTGATTGAGAATTACTTTTCAACGCGTATTTTTAACCAGGTCTGGCGAATCCAGGTCTTATTGAATTTGCGAACAGTGAAGACTAAGGTGAGCCTGTGCATACACACAGTCGCATCAGAGTCTTCACTGTCCGATTGTATGTAGCATAGATCTAGATGTAACTTCAGGCTAAAAACTAGAATTGTAGCCTCACGGTTCACACTTTCATACCCCTCAACGTGATCCCGTTACGCAGATAAAATAGACACCTTATCGAGGGCTTGGCGTAAAACGGTTGTAACTAACATTGGTATTTGTTTACCAAGGTTAATCACCTCGCCATGAAGTCTTTATAAGCCTTAAATCATTTTTCTTGGTAAACAATATAAATTTAGGTGCCATTACTCGTTCTGAGCAATGGCATCCAAATTTGAATTATTTACAAAGGGGTCAAAATTGCCCCTAAACCAGGGTTTTCAAAATAGGTTTTTAGTTACAACCTTTTCACGCCAAGCCCTCGTTATCGTCACACCAAAGACTCTGAAAATGGTAGTAATGGCCGCCCTCCCTGGCGTTCAGGGTTGCGGGGTTAGCATTACGACTGACTGGCTGGTGTCAGGATTAATGTACCAGAAGTACTGGTTGCTTACCCAGGAAACGCCGTGATATCGCTGAATACTGGTTGAAAGCGGCATAAAGCACCAAACAATCAATCGTCACACTCGACGCCTTGATATGAGCCCGTCCATGCCAAGAACCAAAAGTTGCCATTACTGAACACTGTAGGTTCTGATCAGCAATCTTTTCTGTCTTATCAAAGTCTACACAAGTTGATAGGAAATTCTAACAAGTAAGATCGAACAGTTTACGATATGGATCATACAGATCTGGGCATTCGCTGTTCACGAAAGCTAACTTGTACCTTTTCCCATAGACGGACTAATATACACCTACACAGTTATTGCTTCGGGTAGTATAAATGATATGAAAAGATATGACACACAAGTATCACGTTGATGTTACCTTCCTATTTACTGCAATATACCTTATTTATCCTTGCGACCAAACATTTCAGGTTGAAAAATAAAATATAGCCGCATGGCATGGCGACTAGTCCTCAATCAGATCACAGTGCGTATCCGTACAGTCTGATCTGGTTCTGCATCCAGAGCTTATGAATCTAAAAAATCATTCGATATGTCTCTGAAACAACGAGCACATTTAACACTTCAATTACATAATATTGATGTGAAAGAAATGATCGTGTTGCTATAACGTGTGTAAGTGTAGACCGCGGCTCAATATAACACAACCGTCTTGGTGGTGTAGTGGTACAGCGTCCGCCTCGGGCCCGGGAGGTGGGTCTCTGGTTTCCGTTCCCCGGCCGGTTCATACCAAAGACTTTGAATAGGGCAGTAATGACTTCCCCACCTTGGCGCTGGTGTCAGGAAAAAATGAACAAGAAGTACCGGTAAAGTATACAGGAAAAGCCGTGATATAACTGAACAATTGTTAAAAGCGGCAGAAAGCACTTTACATACAAACAAACAAGCACCTCTGGGCATGTTATATCTGAGAAGAACACATTCAGAACATTTTGTTTTTGGTTACAATCTGTAAGCGTCTGCAGGAATGACTACATTCGTCTGTATGTGCTCCTTTGACAGCTGTTACCGATTGTATGTAGCATGTGCAATCAGTACAGAGCTAGGCTAGCTTGCTCAACTCTTTTATCTCTAAGTTCCTGATATTTGCTATGGCTTCGTCTATATGTACTCCTTTGGCAGCTGTTACCGATTGTATGTGGCCTGTGCAATCAGTACAGAGTTAGGCTAGCTTGCCCAACACTTTTATCTCGAAGTTCCTGATATTTCCTATGGAATCCACAAATGCAAAACCGGACGAATTAAAAGAAATAAAACCCAGCATTGAAGGTGTTAGATACTTCAAATACCGTTTGCGTCTGGTTTGTTTGCCCATAAGAGCCATACTACGAGATAAACAACATTATGGACTCTGATTAATGTATCGACCCAGATCAGCCTGCATAGTCCGCGCAGGCTAATCCGGGCCGACACATTCCGTCTCAGGGGGATAGAGTAATGATTCCTGAAACAGAAAATCCACAGGTGGCGAAACAAGTTTGTCCTGGTTAGCCTGCGCGACATGCTTAGGCTGATCCGGGTCGATACTTTACGCAGAGTCCACAATATTGGTTTTCTCGTGAAACGGCTCATACTTTTGTGTGACCTATTTGTATCTGCATCTCTCTTGTTCCATCTACAGGTACTAGTTATGTTGTGGTTTCGGTGGTGGATTATGAATGGGGAATTACCGCGCTTTCAATTCGCTGATAACCCGGCTTCCTTTCATAGTTCCCTTTTAACGAGGTAGGTCTGTTGATCTTTCAATCTTTATTTGAAACAAGAAATATCTTTAAAAAAGATAAACGACGATAAATATTAGAAAACACTAAGAAATAGAACATGCGCATATCTATGTGTTTACCAAAGGCTAATCGGCCATCTCCATCCAGCTTTAGTTTCTATAAATAGATTATCATGGCCGAGAATACGTCACATGACTGGAGATTACGCGAGGCTCCCAAGAGGTGTATACGTTTCAATTGACGATAAATAACTGAGAACTTATCATGTTTCAAAAGTTCTTAATATTTTGCTCTTAAATATTATATTTCATACGTTTTCACCGACTTTTTTCACTGAAATTTATTTCTTAATGAAAACAATTAAAGGTTAGTATGCAGACAATTTCATTTTAAAAACTTCTCTTATTAGTGCCTCTGGTAGGATGGCCAACTTAACTATGAACCAATCAAAACGTTTCATTTCCTTTATTTCTTCGACATTATTCATTAAATACAACATTTGATTGGTCTACAATCTAGATCATGTGTTTAACATCTAGGTCAAAACCCACGTTAATCAGCTATCGCCGAAAAAGCCACAGTCCCATCGTGTTCTTATAAAGGTATATTTATACCAGTGTGGTATTTCTATATATTGTCCTAACACACTGAGTGCGCGTCTAGTACTAGCCAAAAGCTGGCGCATACCCAATTGGTCGTTGTGTTAGGATAATCTGGATTCCCTCGTGTTGAATAAAGAAGAAGTATGTTACAAAGACACATGACCCATGAGAAGAACAAGTTACACACATAAACATTACACATGACATAATAAGTGGAGCATGTGAGAAACATTAGATATTTTTAAAGCAAGATCTTTACCACTTAAACGGAGAATGTGCTATTTACTTTGATGGTCTCATCGCCGCTTTACATGGATAATACGTGTACACGCTTACCATGCGTTGTAGCAATAAAACAACATGCTATAATATAATATAACATAATAAAATATGATATATTATTATGAAAATAAATAATGTTGGATAAAAAAAAAAAGGCATTGCATGCACCCTTACCATTCATTGTATCAAAATGACAAAATAATATAATATAATACAATATAACTTTTAAGAAAATAAATAGTGTTGGATAAAATGAGAAACAGTTCATATTTATTGACAATACATATACTTTGTGATGATTAAAATCTCTCTATAAAGGTCAGGCTCAGGTTAATAGTATGGGGTAATAATAATAATGATGATGACGATGATGATGATGCTATGGATGAACATGTAACGTGTACCGGGCGCCTCACTGAAATAAACCACTGGTCACACATCCACGCACTAACTTCTATGTACCTTATGTTGCTTATCTTTGTTAAAACGTCAACCACTCTACCAACGTCGCTATAAAAGTCAGCTTCCACAGCAAATCTGTAGAAGTGGTATTTGTTTCCATACCCCATTCCCGTTTCTCCCTTTTTTTCTCTTGACTTCGACCCGAAGTCAAACAACTGCATACTAGCAGTATACCAGCGCGGATGTACCGAGTGCCTCACGGATTGCAGCCACCGCGGGTCATCCATTCAGGCAATGACCAAGATGTACGTTGGTGAAAAAGCCAACCACTCTACCAACGTCGCTATATAATTCAATGTCGGCTTTCAAAGCAAAGCTGTAGAAGTGGCATTTGTACCTATACCCCCATTCCCGTTACAAACATGAATGATCAAGTTAGATATTTTGAAGTATTTTACGTTTTGTTTGACTTGTAATCTGCTCTATGATTAAACACCTTTTCAAACATACTTCTGAAGAAAATGACTCCGTAAATTGTGTACACTGCTAGAAATCAAACACACAGCAATTGTAAATACACAATCCTTTATTTGCGCCCGCCCAATCATATCCTAATCGAATTAATCTCAAAATGTCGATTTTAAACTACAAAGACAAATCTGCTTGTCAGAGAGCCGTTCCTTACACTCACTTACACCGTAGAGCGCCTATGTACAAAGACTCGTACAGTACATTTTCCATTAACCTTTTCGGACATGCAGACATGTTTTGACACATCTGCACCTAACAAATGTTGACAGATGGTTAATTGAGAAATGGCTTGTGGAAAGCAATTGCTCCTTTTCCTGGAATGTTTTTCAACTCTATACAATAATCATATTTTCATTTGTAGAGATATTCTATAGTTTGCCGAAATGTTTTCAAAGTCCTTTACAGATTATTGTATCGGCGAAAGGGCTCTTGAACCCTATCCCACATATAGAGGCATGTTGAAGCCCCTGCAGCAGACGACTTTTGAAAACATTGTGGCAAATGATGAACGAGTTAAGTTCAATAAATGAATATATTCCCCCTTCAAAATTGATAAGTTAGACTAATGATTGATTTATCTTGGGTAAAAATCAGCTTACCAATTCAAAGCTTAACTTTCCCCAAAACATATGGTCATACTTGTAAAGAAATGGAATGACACGTTACCCGATTCCCGGATTCAATAAAAAAAAAAAAAAAAAAAAAAAAAAACCATTGCTGTAAAGGGGAAATTGCTTATGACAATATATATTTTCTCACAGGTGTTTAACATTTTTTTCTTTTTTAAATTACACTATTAGTTTAACTACATACACCACCGTTTTAATTCATCTTTAAAATGACGATTCTACAAATATTGTGAAATGTAATGGATTATGGTCACATTAAAACGTTTTGAGAAATGTATGCAAAGCGTTGTAAAGCCATTATAAGCCATTCAAAAACAGATTATGCACACATAAACGATGCATATGCACATAAAAGTAATTTGAAATAAACATTAGCATCTAAACTCACTATAAAATGCAAATATGATGACTATTAATGGTAAACATGGAAGATATATGTTTGTTGCGGAGTATTATCGAGATGTTTTTCGCTACGTGGTATTATCATGCGTGACTGGCTATTCATGATTTTACGTTACTGATGACATGTGAGACTGGATAAAGATAGAGAACACGGTGTAAATTATCACTTGATAAACTCACTGTTTGAAACAGTGACTATACCCGGCTATAATCCACTGTTCTTATCCGCAATTCATTGTTCTTTCTCCACACTCCATTGTTCTTTCTCCACACTCCATTGTTATTTCCTCACAATTCACTGTTGTGTTCGTTCTGCACAATTCACTGTTCTTCTCCATAATTCACTGTTCTTTCTCTATAAACTACTGTTCTTTCTCCAAAATTCACTGTTCTTCTCCATAATTCATTGTTCTTTCTTCACAATCCACGGTTCGTTCTTGACAAACCACTGTTCTCTCTCAACAATTCATTGTTTTTCTACACAATCTACTGTTCTTTCTCCACAATCAAGTTCTTTCTCCACAATATACTGTCTTTCTCCACACACCACTGTTCATTCTCCACAATTCACTATTCTTTCTCCAAAATCCACTGTTCCTTCTCCACAATTAACTTTTCTTTCTCCCAACACCACTTTTCTTTCTCCACAATCCACTGTCCTTCCCCACACACTACTGTTCCTTCTCCACAATTCACGTTTCTTTCCCCAAAATCAACTGTTCCTTCTCCACAATCCACTGTTCTTTCTCCATAATCAACTGTCCTTTCTCCACAAACCACTGTTCCTTCTCACAATCCACTGTTCCTTCTCACAATACACTGTTCTTTCTCCACAAACCACTGTTCCTTCTCCATCATCCACTGTGCTTTCTCCACAAACCACTGTTATTTCTCCATTATCAACTGTTCTTTCTCCACAAACCACTGTTCCTTCTCCACAATACACTGTTCTTTCTCCACAAACCACTGTTCCTTCTTTACAATCCAATCCACTGTTCTTTCTCCACAAACCACTGTTCCTTCTCCACAATCCACTGTTCCTTCTCTACAATCCACTGTTCTTTCTCCACAAACCACTGTTCCTTCTCCACAATCTACTGTTCCTTCTCCACAATCTACTGAAAGGAAGGATATATAACATATTTATATATTCACCGAAGATTCGTTGGATATCAATATTTTTCTACCACCATTTATCGAGGTTATCTCTTCGTCTAAGTCATTTGTGCCGGTTCGATTTTCACTTTTTCTATTTTATCTTTCCTATTCTAAAATCGGTCCCACAGAGTTATCCTAAGTGTTACGTTATATTTGGGGCATATATATGAAACAATGTATACTAGTGTCTAAAAAATCTTCAACAGAAATGAAACATGAAAGAGATTTCAAATTCAAATTTTATATCGACCTTTAAAACAATCATATATCCAACGTATCATTCCGACAAATGAATTCGTAAATTCTATTCTAAATTACGTTTCCTGTTATAATTCAAAATAGTATAATCTTGCTGACATTCATTTTACCTTCACAAACAAAATTTGTCGGAAGAATACTAGAACTTTCGCGTTGGAAGGTTGTGTCGTAAGTATACCACTTGTAATGCATTGAGGGCACTGCTTCACCAATTTTTTCAGATATTTCAATGAAACTTGGTACACATAATCATCACAAATTGTAGGTGTGCACGACGTAATTATGGATACTATCCATTTAAGTTTTCTATAGTACCATTCTCTTGAACCTTATATTTCCAAAGCAGTTTGCGTTGGTACAATGTCACCTGCAGTTGCACACGTTTTCTTTTCCATGTTTGCAGATGGCTGACGTACATGTACATTTGGAGTTACAATTTCTGGCTGTTATTAGCACCGATAACTCTGTGTTACGACTGGCAGAGCGGAAGTATACCTCTTGTTGAGTCCATATTTGATCCTCGTAACCAAGCAACTCTAACTTCCGGTGTTGTCTTCGTGGTGTTCGCTTGCTTTTCGTTGGGGAATATAAAGGTACAATTTGCTACTAAGAAAATGTATAAACTGTTTGAATGGTTAGATGAGCTATTCATCCTTTCCGACATACACAAACACGTTCTAATAACAAGAACCACAAATCGGAAAAGGTTTTTTTATTTTCCTAGTGAAAACATTTAAAACATTAAGTTTGTTAAAAATCTAAGCAAGAGTCTGTAGCAGGTGTATTTGAACAAAACTAGGTAAACATACGGAAAATATCTTAATGAATAAATGAAACTATGATTTTTGAAAGATCTAAATAGAATATGACAAAAGGAGAAATTGATTACACTGTTGTCATAAGGCGTTTGCTGCACGTGCGTCAACACGAGTCTGCATGTGCATTTTCCCCTTGAGAATCCCAAGTCATGTACTCACAATATGTATCGGGGAATCATAATTAAAAATGCTTCGAGTCCATGAAACTCGTAGTTTGTGCACAAAATTATAAAATTACAGTATTTTCTATGGAAACTCCTTCAATAGTCAGTTTACAAGTCATACGGTCTCCTATTTTGAAACTTGTAAATTGGTGTGGGAAGGTGTTAAAAACCCTGCAAGAGCCTTATTGAGAAACAACCATCTGTTTTTATTGTCATTAAAATGTCGAGAATGAGCTTATTCCTATATAGCGGCTGCTTATACGGCTGTTCAGGCCTTCATGGCAGTGTTGCCATTCACCGTTGTTTGTTCTGTGAATTTGTTTAAATGAATAGAAACGCATCATTTCAAAATAAAATGTAACTTAAAAACAGAATTTATATTTATATATTTTTATAATTACAGAGAAGTAACACATCAGACAGAGACGACATTCCTTACATCAGTCTGGTGTTTACCGTGATACCATTCATTCCAGCTTCAAATATTTTCTTCCGTGTTGGTTTTGTTCTTGCCGAAAGAATATTATACATTCCTAGGTATGCCGCTATATATCAATGTTGAACCTTTTTCCACATCATGCCACATACAGACGCTATTTGGTGCATTTGCAGCAGACAAGTGTGTAGAAAACATTGTAGCAAATGGAGAAGCTGCTTATAATGAGCGAGAGCGATTTCATCTTTTGTCACAATTTGTACAGGTTCAGGTCTATGCATTTGAAGAAAGTTTCCGTATATTTGGCTATACCTTTACAAAGGTGTCTGCTGTAGATGTCGTATGTGGAAAAGTGTTAAACTTGACTATTACGTGCATATATATTCCTTACAGAGAATCCGATAGGTACTTGCAAGTTCATCCTTTGAATACTGAATTGCTGAAATGTTTCCAGCTTTGTATTTGGAAGAGTCCATAGTAAATTTAAGGAAAATCAAAATAACAATGCTGAGCAGCCTGGTCAGATGGTTCGGATGCACCAGGTGGCCTGGCTCTATACTGGTGACAGAGGCTTCCCGAGATCAATCCAAGCAGTCAGCGGGTTAGAGACCAATTAATCCGCTCTGTCGAATCGCTATCGGCTAGTGATCACTTGTGACACCATACAGTAGAATCGTCAAATATACATTTGACACCTACACTTTCATTATATGTTAAACAGTTATATTCCGTAGGCAATTAATATATATAGAGATCTAAATAAAAACATTCTATAATTCAATATTTCGGCCATAGGCCTTCTTCAGATTACATTTATCTTACAATACACTATGTTGCTATATTGCGTCCACCTTGAAAGTATTGAACATGAATACGCATGCTCAATTCTTTCAAGATGGAAGCAACATAGTATGTGTTCTTTGTTAAATATAACCTGAAAATGGCCTTTTGCCTAAATATTGAATGAGTGTTTTCATTGTGATTACAATTTTAAATACCTCCTGTGATTTCAGAACAATGTTACATTTATTCAAGATTCAAATATTTCATTTAAATATTTAGGCCACCGGCCAATAATATAAACATGACATATATAGTTTTGCCCCCACAAAATAAAAGTATTTTTCCTAACCTGTAGATGTTATTTATGGTGTATTTTGTCTATCTTCAAATTTTACATGCTCTTCTTTAACATATAATTTACAAACAAAGATATGTTTAAATTTGAAGTGTAATACTAATAAAAGCATCTGATATATTGTTTTCAGTCTTGGAGTTTGTGTATGTGTCGTCCATGGATTTGAAAAGTTATTATTACACCACAAACAGTATCAGAAGCCACTTCATGTACTATTGATGATGATTGTTGTCACTCTTGCCGCAAAAACATGGTGTCGGAACAAAGTTTGGGACTCAAGGGAATCCATATTTAGGTAAAAACACTTACATGCCTTAAAGCGATTCATAGATTGGGAAAGCACAGTGTCATGATATATGCTGTGAACGTCGCTGAAACGTCGATCTATTTGAGCTCTATTCAATAAGTTATGGTGAAAACCCAATGCATATTAATTATTCTCTTCATAACATAGAGTTTCAACTATGACTAAAAAAAAGCGATATTTTTTGTCTCAAACAACTTACTCAATTTCTTCAATTTACTGCATTTCCTCAATCTTTATTTAAGCAGCTCAAAGCACTAAACATGTTAATATATTAAAAATGAGTTTACAAAACCTGCAATATAAAATGACATGAAATAAATAAGATAAATGTACCGCCTTTTTGTTCAATGTCATTGACAATTGGCTTGTTAGTCAGACGTATTTTCTATGTTAAATTAGACATATCATTTCCATTTTGCGATCTTTGCCATTTCAGATCGGGCGTTGAGACTTTGCCGCATAATGCCAAAGTACATTACAACTATGCCAATTACCTTAAAGACGTGGGACAAATTGATGAATCTATTGAACACTATAGAGAAACATTGAGGTATATATATTAGACAGTTAATAAAAAAAATCAGGTCTTACAGGTCAAGTAACTTGCACGCAAAACTGACAATTAGGGTAAGCAAAAGAGTGTTTACAATTTGAACCTTCAACAAAAGAAATGAATTCGTACAATACATGTTTACCGATATAAGAAGCTCACTGACATTTGATAATGGTTTGAATAGTTTAAAGGGCACTGAACAATTATTACCTTAGTCTTTCCAAGAGCCAAATCAAAGATTTCAAACATTTGCATTACTTTCCATTTCAACCCAACAGTGAATTCGTACAATAAATGTTTACGGATATAAGAAGCTCACTGACATTTGATAATGGTTTGAATAGTTTAAAGGGCACAGAACAATTATTGCCTTAGTCATTCCAAAAACCAAATCAAAGATTTCAAACATTTGCATTACTTTCCATTTCAACCCAACAGTGTATTCGAAATTATTGTATTTGGATTAATATCATGGTAGTATTAAATACACGTGAGCTGCAACTGGCGACTTTAAGTCTGAATGACATCCCTCTTAATTATCTTTTAATCTTATGTTAGCGTAAAAATAGGTAGGCTACACATACTCAGAATGAACAATAAGGTACGTGTTGATAATACGCAGACGGTGATTTATTGTTTGTAGTTTTACGCCGCTTTCAACATCTTTTCACGGCGTTTCCTGGGTAAGTTAGCAGTACTAATTATCCTTACACCAGCTAGTCAGTCGTAATGCCAACCCCGCAACTATGAGCTCCAAGAAGGGTAGCCATTACTACCATTTTTAAAGTATTTGGTATGACCCTGCAGACGGTGAATAAACTTGTTAGATTGTTCCCAGATGCATTAAGACCTGCAACGTTAAACGCGACTAATGTATGTTGTAGGTTGGATGACACGTATTCGCAAGCTTATAACAATTTGGGGACGATATTAGATGGTAATTCCGAAGCAGAATCCCACTTTTTAAAGACGTTAGAGTTGGTGCCCAATCATCAAGGCGCTCATGTTAACCTTGGTAACTTGTACTTGTAAGTATATATGTGTAGTAATTAATTTGCCATTCTATGTTTCCGATCTGTATCATATATACCAAGTGTGTCCGTACATTCGTTCTGTCCTATCTCGTGTGTACAATAGTTTGAGCAATATCGGCTAAGTAAGCCCGGGCTCCTTGAGTTCCCAATCCACAAATACGAAAGCCGGTTGAAGCATATTTTAAATAAACTATTATATCCCTTAACACATTGTATACCATTTCGTAGACACGAATATTAATAACTGTTAGAATAAGGATCTGATTATGTTCAATATATATATTTGTAATGTGCGTGTCAGAATTATCGTTACATTTTCTTGAACTGATACAAAAAGCTTTTACTTTGTGGGTGGTTTCTTAAATCTGTCACGGGAAGCAACGCGAATCTACCTACATCATTTTAAATTTAACAATCATTTTAACGTTAATTATAGCATCAACAAGTAGACATGTTACTTTTATACCTTTTTTAATTATCAAGCAAACGCGGGGACCAAGAAAAGGGCCTGGCCTATTTACAAACTGCATTGACCTTTGATGATACAAACCCTGTTGCTCTGACGTCACTGGCCACCTTTTACATACATATGGGAAATCACACAGACGCTCAAACTATTCTAGAAGACGTTTTAAGTTCACATCCGGACTATACTGAAGCCCACGTTAACTATGGTCGATTATTGAGTGAATTAGGTAAACATTTTATATGAACGACGCTCTGCGAAACCAAAGCGTATTAAGGCATTTTCGAGATGTGTATAACCAGATCAGCAAGCGTACTCTCGCAGTCTGGGCTGGCCTGGATCTGCACTGTCCGCCAATTAACCATAGCAGGTGTCGAGAAACTTGTGTTTAGCTGTACTCGTTTGAATCCTAAGCAGGGATGAGCATGCAAGTCTGTTTCCACACCTGTAATAATTACGTTACGGTTGGTTTTCCTGGAGCACCGCCCATATTTTACATTATTAGCGAATCATATGAGCCTAATCGTTGGTGTTTGTTTCCAACTTTCTTACTTATCTAATGCGTACCGAAATTGGTACCGACTTGTATTCAAGTTTTAATGATAAGTGGAATAACTAACTTGAAACATACTGTCCGGTTTGACATCATTTAAAGCCTGATTGTCGAACAGTCAGTGGGATTACACTTCTAGTTTTAAATCAGAATATGGATTGAGTTCTTTATAACATATATATGCGGATATTGAAGGCGCTGGTAGGTCTGTACGTGTGTACATACTCACCTGAGCCCTCACTGTACGCAGATGCAATAATACCCAATATCGCAAAACCCAATTATATCAGACGGGCTTTGCGATATCGGGTATCCACTCCATACATTGGTATAGAACCTCCCTTACCTGTAATTGTAAGGGAGGTTCTATACCAAGGTATGGAGTCGATTTTCTTTATAGCATCTGGTAACAAAATACATATGTCTGACCCCGGCTCGTCAGAGGTCACATAACCTTGACTAACAAAATCCAACCTTTTATTTTAAACATATTTAATTCACATATATTTTTACATAGTAGGTAACATAAAAAAATATACAATGGAGAAATGGATTGGACTGAAAGCTCATAGCTTATTGAAGGTCCTCTTCAATAAAGATTGATTTACAGGAAGCACGGTGAATATTTAACATGTGCAGAAAATATCAGCTTACTTTAGCTTTGTAATTTATAATACAAGAAACAGATACATAAAAGAGAGTGGAGAGAGAGCAAGGAGGGAGAAAGAGATATATGTAAAGAGAGCAGATAGATAAAGGAGGGTGGTGCAATCACACCTTAGAAATCGCATGTTCAGAAATGTACGCCAAGTATCAGTATGACCATCCTCGGTACCCAGGCTATTCATTAGACATATGATATCTTATGAATAGCCTGGGTACCGAGGATGCAGTATGATGAAAACCCACAGAACATACTATCAAGTTTCCATTCCCGTTGGATTTATACACGGGAGATTATTAATGCTTATGTAATTAATGTCGGTTAATCAATTCACAGGGAGACACGCGGAGGCAGCCCAGCATTATCAGAAAGCCTACCAACTAAATATGAGACATAGCACAGCTTTAGTCAACGCAGCCTCCGAATATAATAAACTTGGGGAAATTCAACTGGCAGAGTCACTTCTAAAGCAGTAAGGGGGTTTATGTTTATTTGAACTGGGTCAGGCAAAATGGGTCTTGTTGAACATGCGCAGAGGAACTCTGGCGAACTCTTACGCGTCTTGGATACGCGATCTGAAGTCGGTTTGACTGTCCGTAAAAGGATGTTATAAAGGTTAAATGGCGTAAAACTAGTTGGGATGCACATCTTAGTTTTTGTCAAAAGATTCATATAGGACAGGTGAGACGGTAAGGATGCACAGCTTCGCCAGAGTCTTCACTGTTCGCAAATCGCTTGCAACGGCTCCGTATAAGTGTAGCTTTTGCTAATATCATGTCAATGTGCATTGGTCGACGGTAATGGTCGACATGTTATAGTGCAGCAAGAAAAGAGAATTGTTGGGCCATTTGGCTTGACTACAAAACATGTATTTCTAGAAAGTTTGTGACATTTACTTTGACACAGACTGGTGTCGTTCTGATGCCTAAATACAGATACAATTAAATATCCAATTTGATTTATTATGCCTCCATCGTTACTGAACTACGTCACACGATAGATAATCTGCCGATATACTTGGTGCCATCAGATTAAATTGCACTTGATCTAGACTTAGTTTAGTTTTTCGTGCGCTATTCCGATACTTGACTAAATGAAGAAAAATATTGACCGAGCCTCGGTAACTCATTCGGTAGCGACGCGGGCTGTTAGTCGAGGGGTTGTGAGTTCCAATCCCAGATCGGCAAACATTGTTATCGACGTTTGACCAATGGGCTAAAATTATATGTGAAAAATTAGCCAGTTGCTTGAAAAGTATGTTGTATGGAGTACTGGTGTGAGAAAGCCAGGAAAAACATGAGTAGGTGAACATTGCTATCGACATTTGACCAATGGGCTAAAATTATATGTGAAAAATTAGCCCGTTGCTTGAAAAGTATGTTGTGTGGAGTACTGGTGTGAGAAAGCCAGGAAAAACATGAGTAGGTGAACTGTTCACCGTGAAATGACTGAACAATTGTTGAAAATGGCGTTAAACCCCAATCAATCAATTGAGAAATATATAGAATATTTCCAGAAAACTAATTTCCCTAGAATGGGGAAGAAAGATAGAAAGAAAGAATATCATATTTCATTGTGAATTATTCAGAGTTTTAAATGAGGGACGTATTTCATTTTTCTAAATTCTTATTTTACACGCAGCCCCTTTGGCGTTGTTACTCAAAATAAAAGCCTCAGTGAGACACAAATCATATAATAGTGTGTGAACTCAAACATTTGTCTCAAGTAGAGGATTGGTTTAATAATAATATTTATATTGAGGGGGAGAGCTAAAAAGTCCACTTATCTAGACATTTGAATTACCATTATACCTTATCTGTTTTCAGAGCTATATCAATAAAGAACGAACCAAGTGCGTTAGAAAACCTTGCCGTATTGTATTACAATTCTGGTCGAACTTCCGAGTCAATTTGGCTCTTTGACGAGATGAGCCGAACATTCCCGAATACTACGCAATCAATGTTGACATATGTAAGGTTCTTTATTTTCTCATTATTGTTGAGGTTTATATGAGGCAACATTTCAATAGAACTTAAAATGTATCCAGCAACAATCTATCAGTATTTAGCTGTACCGAAAGTTGTATGTTTTTGTTTTTTTTGTTTTTTTATTCACGAAATTCATGTCTTTGTGTTAAACTGTATGTTGCTTTAAAGATGAGAATGTGTTATGCAATGAAGTTTATGTAATTTAATTAACGAAGTTTGCTCCCTGAATGTTTGAAGGTCATATACGTACATTATGATTTTATGTAGATTCGAAAACAATTGTGTCATTTAAATCGAAGAAGAAAACAATACATGTCACTCACTGGATAACGCCTACCTTGTATTAAATTTAATTGTGATTTGCGGCTTTCACTAATACCCTATCTATAAACATTTATTGAAATCATGGACGTTTCTCGATAAATTACTAGCTGTTCATTGTTTATCCTCGATAAACATGTCCTGATGTCTATACATCATCCGCGGTAATATCCACCAGATATGCGACTATAAAACTCTGAAAAGGTTCTCTATTCACGGAGATGAACTCTATGCTCCAGAATAAGGCTTCTGGTTGGTCAATTTTGTAAATAAATTCTCCTCTGACCAATCAGATACTCAAGAGGAAAGTCTGAGAACAGGGACTAGTTTTATAGTTTTAGAATCTAGACTCGGTGGTTACTACCCATCGGGAGAACATCTAATAAACCCCTGTCCGTCTACATTTATGCAATTTCCGTCTAGAAAAAGTAGAATACAATGAATTATACGTTCATAAGATCATATTGACAGTACATACCGTTTACGCAATCTTACATTTACATTCAGGCCAAAGTGCTATCAAACACACAGAACTACGAAAGAGCTGAGTCTATACTGTTAACGGTCATATCGAATGATCCGGAAAACGTGGATGCCCGCTGGACACTTGCACATGCTTTTTCTAAACAGAGAAAATATTTACAGGTAGTAAAATGTTCTATGTAACTAGGAGGATTGCACCAATAAGCCTACCTCGTTCTGATAAATGCGGTGAAATGAAGTTAAAGATTTTCGAATAATTTGGATCCTAATTTCGTGACTGTTTATCCAATAAGTAGAAGCCTCGTTCTGGTATTCACAAGTAATGAGCTACGTCATATATATGGAGCATGCAGACCATAAAATGCAGTTCACGGTCGTGCAATATGGCAAACGTAATAGTTGTATATGTTAAAGCGACTGAAATCCAGACGGCACGTAAAAAAAAAAAATGTTATTCTTTATGTTATCCAAGTAAAACCAGGGTAGAAAATGTATCGTTTTTATCAATAAAGTGAACTTGAGTCGTTTTCAATTGTCCCGATGAAGGGGTTTCCTATGTAAAAACCTACCCCGTTACTGACAGGGTAGAATTTGCGATTGAAAAAGTATCGAAAACAAGAAAATCTTACCGATTATAGGGTAATGTAATATGTCAGTTATCATATTTTAATGCCCCAAATACAAAAATAACACTTATTTTCTTAAAATTTGATATATTTTTTTTTTTCGACAGTTGGGTATCTGGAGTTCAGTCGCTTTAATGTTGCCTAATTATGAATTGAAATTTTTTGTTAACGCATCCGTATCGAACTATTACCTTGAGCAGTGATGCATTACTGTACTAGTACTTGCTTATTGACCTATTTGTAAAATTCTGTTCCCAATTCATCAATATTAAAATGGCCTGCTATCAGATAGAAAACAACCGAATCTCTGTTCGATGTGTTACATTACTTTCAAAGGTATACATACATCGTAAATTAAAAGCGTATCTTAACCCTTTCCCTCATACGACAATTCTGCAGCAGACGACTTTGAACGTATTTTGTCAAAACATAGAAAATCTCCATAATTGAACGGATAACCTATGATAAAAAGTGGAAAACATTGTGGCAAAAGGAGAAATTGCACGTTTTGTGCAATTTCTTCTTTTGTCACTATGTTTTCAAAAGGCCGTCGGCTTCAGAGGCGTCAGAAAGCGTCTATATGAGGGAAAGGGTTAAACAATCACCTGACCGCCACAGTTGTGTAGTTGTAGAGCGTCCGCCTAGGGTGCAGAAGGTCGCGGGGTCGATCCTCGGCTAGGTCATATCAAAGACATTCAACATGGTAGTAATGGCTTTCCCTCCTTGGCGCTCAGGTTTGTTGGTTTAGCATTGGTGTAAGAATAAATGGACCAGTACTACTGGTAACCTACCCAGGAAACCCCGTGATATAACTGAAAAAGCGTTAAACATCACATAAAAAAACAAACAAATTTACCAATCACCTGTTTATCAATAAGTAGGATATGCTTCTTTTAGAAATCATTTAGACTTTTGCATTGCTAACCCTATGAAGATTTATTCCTGTTAGAAATATGTCTCTTCGCGTTTTGTTAAAAAGAAATCTCGTTGGAGGAATATGGTATATATTTATTCTTTGTCCCCAGGCAATTGAACAATTAACCAGGGCAATAGAGTTGTCAGTAATTAACAGACAGCTGGATTTGTTCCAACTTTACGTCGACAGGGGAAATAACTACAAAGATTCAACTCAGTATGATCTCGCTTTAGATGTAAGTATTGCAGAGTTACTGTTCTTGTTTCATTTAACCAAATCAGATGGATAGCGGAACAATGTCAAAACGAGATTTAATTTTTTTTTTTTTCCCACATCATTTGTAAATGTTAAATGTTCTACATTGTTCAACTTAGATTAATATGAAATTAGCAATGAAATACTGCAAAATTGTTTAAAACGTGGAACTTCTTTTTTAGTAACAAGTCAAATTACGTCTTCTTGTAGGAAAAGAGTTCAAAACACGAGTGTCCACTTCTAATTATTTACTGTAACTAATCCACGTTTCAGGATTACACGACAGCTCGTCAGTATAACGCTCACGATGAGACTACCCTCGGGAATATCGGGGCCATCTATCATCTATATGTAAGTCTTTGTTTAACTCTTTCCCACATACAACAAATATTATTATGCAGCAGACGACTGTGAAAACAAAGTGACTAAAATCTGAAAAAAAATCTCAATAAAAGATAGCTTAATTGTTAAATAAAATTGAAAACATTGTGGCCAAAGGAGAAATTGCTCATCATGAGCAATTTCACCTTTGGCAACAATGTTTTCAAAAAGTCGTCTGCTGCTATATATATATATATATACGTCTGCAGGTGAGAAAGGGGTAATAGGTCTTCCAAAGAGAAGAAAGTCAGTAAAACACTTTATATGAATAAAACTAATTAGTTTTCGAATTTACGACCACTTTGTCTTTATTAAAAAAAAAAAACAATCGAAATTAAGTGCAGTTCGTTATTGTGCTGAAGAGATCATATTTGCTCCTCCTCCTCCTCCTCCTCCTCCTCCTCCTCCTCCTCCTCCTCCTCATCCTCCTCATCCTCCTCCTCCTCCTCATCATCATCATCATCATCATCATCATCACATTTTGATCTCTTCAGCACCAGGATCTTGATAAAGACCAAGTGGTCGAACATTTGATAATTAAAGAGGTATATGTAAGCCGTGTTAATGATACACTGAGCCTGTGCCTGTCTAAAAGGTACAAGTTGGCTTTTTTTAACAGTGAAGATCCAGACCAGCCTGTGCATCCACACAGTCCTATCAAGATATATAATGTTCCCATTATAACTTATACTAGCTAGTTAGAAGCCTCTGTCAACGTTTGTAGGATCTGATAATACTGAGTAAATGTACAGGCTCAATTAAACTAACACTGTTTATAAATTCCAGCTTGTACCTTCTCCCATGCACGTTCTCAGTTGTCAAGGTTTTTTTTTTAACCTTTCCGTGCCAATGACAATATTTTATTTTTTTCCAAATAAAACAGATTAAGGTGAGTCAGCTAGTAACGAGCTGTCTCACCTGAAATCAGCATTGTTTGCCTTTTAGGTATCAAAATATTCCAAACATCGTATTTAATGAAAAAATGAGTCACCCGATGTTGAACATGGAAGAGTTTCAGTGAGTCTACTTTTAGACATTCAGGACGAGGTATCATACAGGATCTCTTACAATCGGTTTCGGTATTAGACATAAATTTTAAAACAATGGTTTCGCCGTGCCCCCGGTAGCTCAGTAGGTAGCGACGCGGTCTGTCAATCCCCTAAATATGTGAGTTCGAACATAGGCCCGGCCAACGTTCTTTCCGACGTTTTGACAAAAGTCACTGTGACAAGCGTCATTCGTGTTCCACACATGGATAAACAGTCTATGGAAATGCAACCGGTTGCTTGGAAAGTCTGTTGTGTGGAATACTGGTATAAGAGCGCCAGGAAACACGGTCCTATTTTCCACATTGGAAGACGTGGCGTGCAAAGGCGTTCACATGATGTACGATTATATGTAATTGCTTTAAAAGAAAGTTACAGCCATTTAACTGACAGAGATTTTGAAATTGGCGTGATTTATTTCGTTTAATTGCGACCAATTTATGTGGCATTGTTATTCTATTATTTTTATTTCCAGAGAAACTTTAACCAAGCCGAATATTATTATAAAGAAGCATTGAAGTTTAATCCAGATAACCAGCTAGTATTAGACAATTTAGTAAAATTACGGAGGATGCGAAGTGAATCCGAAAATGATAGAGGGTGAAGTCAACCCAAACTTACCTTCTTGTGTGGCTCAACCAATCAGATGTCTGAGCTGAGATGCTAATGCCACGTGTCAGCGGAAACCGGCTACATTGCAGTTATTAGCTCTTTCAGCGCCGAATTGTTTAAAGTAGACTCTTCCATGTTCAAAATCGGGCGTCTCCATTTCTCATGTAATAAAAGTTGGGACTATTTTGATAACCAAAAGGCAAACAATGCTGATTTCAGATGAGACAGCTCGTATTGTTTGCAAAAACCTCAATATTGCCTTTGGCGCTGAAAGAGTTAAAAGCTCGTTTCAAACCAGGCTTGACAGTGTCTTGTTACGCAATGTAGTAACATATGTTTGGAAATAAACCGCCTATATTTAGCTAGACAATTAAACAGAATAGTTTGAAACTTTCACAGAAAGGTAGATCTATTTACAGTAGATTTAGATCTGGTATAATCACTCAACGAACACACACCGGATACTTCCGTCTATTGGACGTTCATTCCTATTTGTATTCCGATGGACTGGTGGAAACAAAATGTTTAAATTGTTTTGGTCGGACTATTCTACATAAAAAAATTTGTTCAAATCCATATGTCTTCTGAAGCTACGTCATATTGTCGATATGAATAGATCAATGGTTTGTTTAAATGTATAATGGATGTGTATTTCCGTTTGTGAACAACAAACGACGTAGTTTATCTCATGGCGTAGCCACACATGAAACTATCACTCAAAGTTAGGTTTCCAAAATATCTCTAACTTACACTGAAGCAAAAATATATCCTCTATATATACAGCTTACAGAGCATTATAATTAAGTCTACCTCATGTAATCTTTGCCAGCCAAGTTTATTTCATACATTACCGTCACCATAAGTAAGTATGGGAATGTAATGGACAAAACTCCCTTGGCTTGCGAAGATGTCCTCATTTATGCTTTTAGCAATTATATTGTTTTAATGTGTGTATGGTGCGTATTTGCGTCCGTGCGTAGGTGTTAATGTGTTTGTGAGCGCCAGATCTGGCGGTTAAAGGCCTTTATGAAATATTTAATAAAATTTAAGTTAAAAATTAAAATCTAGAATATACGTTTATAGTTGTATTATATACACTCTACCTACAATGGAATTGTATGATTTTAAAACAACACTTTCTCACACGCTGATGCATTTTGACGCATCTGCAGACAGCGGCTTTTAAAAACGTTGTAACAAAAGGAAAATTTGCTCATAAAGATCAATTTCTACTTTTGCCACAATGTGTCCTTTTGCTAGATCCGTGTTCAATAAAGATATATTCATTTTATAGAGATTTTCATGTTTTTGCCGAGATGTTTACAAAGTCGTCTGCTGCAGCTATATTGTATATGTGAAGGGTGAATATTTGTTTTGATTATGTTTAACGTTAGTGTTAGTGGTATCACGTCATTTCTCGTATTAGTTATATATATGTATCACATGACAATGCTTGTATCTGATGTAATATACCCTTTACGTATTTCTTTATATGTGACACGTGTAAAATAACATGACCGAATCACTATTTGAGTATTCATCCGCGAATGTTTACAAAATGGCTGATAACGTGTATCCGGTAAACACAAACGTCACGATAGATGGGCGAGGTAAAGGGACCATTATCGGTCATGAAAATATATTTGTGTGTGATAAGCTAACAGTCTATTGAGTATTAAATATTGGGACTATTTTCTGACAGCGAAAACCCGATTTACTTTTTGTGTTTCGTCATGTGATAAAAAGAATCTGACATTCGTTGTCATTTCATAAAGTTTTATTAAAATCGTCACGATAGATGGACGAGGTAAAGGGACCATTATCGGTCATGAAAATATATTTGTGTGTGATAAGCTAACAGTCTATTGAGTATTAAATATTGGGACTATTTTCTGACAGCGAAAACCCGATTTACTTTTTGTGTTTCGTCATGTGATAAAAAAGAATCTGACATTCGTTGTCATTTCATAAAGTTTTATTAAAATCGTCCAAGAAATCTCGCCAAAGGCTCGCTTAATAACACATTTCTTGAAAACGCGATTTAATAAAACTTTATATAAAACGACAACTCATGTCAGATCCTCTATATCCATGCCATTTACTGGTAGGTCTATCGTGACCCTGAAGCTTCAGTTGAATCATGATTCCAACAAACGCAAGCTTGACAATGAGAGACACCACTACACTTGAATAAGTCAGTAGTCCCATCCGATTGTTGTGTTTATATGGTATGTTATCAGTTATAACACGGCCGTTCCTGTGTAAGGTATTAGTCCTACCGATACATTTATCCTGCCACCAGCGTGTCAGAGTCTGTCGTAATGCTTACCCCTACAATCGTGAGCGCTAAGGAAAGAAAGTCATTGCTACTATTTATTTTATATGAACCGCCAGGGAATCGAACCCGCACTCTACCACTAAACCACTGAGGCGGTTACCGGACTGTTGACATTCATTTAACTGGACATTTTGACATCAGGTGCTACATATATCCTGGAAAACGCCATCTTGTCAGCACTAATAATTGAAGCTAAGCTCATGTATCAAACCAGTAATAATTAAGACCGACCATACCTGCAGCATAGTTTTAACCCTTTCCTACATATAGACGCATGTTGACGCCTCTGCAGCAGACGACTTTTAAAAACATTGGGAAAAAATGAGAATTTACCAAAAACAAGCAATTACTCCTTTTGACACATGTTTTCAACATTGTTCAGTAATTATACCTTCACAAGACACTTTCAACGCCGTCTGCCGCAGATATGCTACATGAGGGACAGGGTAAAACTCTTTACTTTGGGTTTAGAACTTTTGATATGATATTTTATCGTTTTCTTCGATACATTTAACAGTTCCTCATAAGTTTCCCCACACACAGCGACCCTACAGCAGACAACAATGAAAGCATTCAGGCAAAAACATGGAAAATCTTTATAAACGAAAGTTAAATTATTGAATATGTGGCAAAAGGAGAAATTATTTACAGTTTTCCTTTTGTCAAAATAGTTCCAAAGTCGTTTGCTGCAAAGATATCATAATAGTATGTCGTCTGTAAGCGGTCAGTCGAGTCCCGGTAGCTCAGTCGTTAACGACGCGGGCTGTCAATCCAGGTGTTGTGAGTTCGAATCCCGGCTCGGCCAACTTTCTTTCCGCCGTTTGACAAAAGTCATTGCGACATTCGTCTTCCACCAATGGGCTAAGTCTATGTGGAAAAGCAGCCAGTTGCTTGGGAAGATTGTTGTGTGGAGTATTGGTGTGAGTAAACCAGGAAACACATGAGTAGGTGAACTGGTCGCCGTGATATGACTGAGAAATTGTTAAAAACGGCGTTAAACTCCAATCAATAAATAAATATGTAAGCGGTCAAGGGTTAACAGAATGAACCCCTATAAACCATTAAAGATGAATAGGTAGAAGGCAATCTGTATTGGAGGGGAGGGAGTTTTCTACAGAAGAGTGAAATCCGTCGTTTTTGGGAAAATCACTGTTTGCGATAAAAATCTCTTTTCGGCTATGAAATAATGCTGGCAAAATATCTAGCTTTGTCTATTATTCCCCCTATAGAGCAAATATACAGCAACTTTGAAAACAGCTGCGAAAATATCTAGCTTTGTCTATTATTCCCCCTATAGAGCAAATATACAGCAACTTTGAAAACAGCTGCGAAAATATCTAGCTTTGTCTATTAGTCCCCCTATAGAGCAAATATACAGCAACTTTGAAAACAGCTGCGAAAATATCTAGCTTTGTCTATTATTCCCCCTATAGAGCAAATATACAGCAACTTTAAAAACAGCTGCGAAAAAATGGAAAGTATCTACCAATAAGGGTATAATATCTGTAAGAAACACACGAGAAAACATTGTGGCAAATGGAGAAATTACTCGTTCCGAGCAATTTCTCCTTTTGTCACAATGTTTACAAAGGTCGTCTACTGCAGAGGCGTCAGAGAGCATCTATTTGTGGGAAAGAGTTAATATAATCAGACAGAACATGCAATGTATTAACAACGATTAATCTAGTTAGAAATGGGCTAAAGTTCTTTACTTATACCAGATCCGTTAAATATTTTTATTGATGGGGGGTTCAACGTCGTTTTCAACAATTTTTCAGTCATATCACGTCGTCCAGTTCACCTATTCATGTGTTTCCTTGCTTTCCCACACCAGTACTCCACTCAACAGACTTTCCAAGCAAATAGCTGCTATTCCACATAGACATGTCAATTGGTTAAATCTAAAGAGATTAATATATAAGCGTTTTGGAACGGCATGCTTTAAGTGTTCCAAATCGTTCGCCTTGAACACACCCGTGTTTCACAATGTAACACCTTCGGTTACCGCAAGTTCCCAGTAAGAGTCTCCGGCGGACACATTATAACACATCTTACACTTAGATTTATTCTTAATTTGTTTTAAATCTTACAGTTGATTTATAACCTTTCAATGTAATTTAATGATAACATTTTAAATATGGTAATCATAATACAAACGCTATTCGTTTCAATGCTGCACACTCCCGTTTCAGTATACCAAACGAAAACACTGTGTTTCAAAATTGCACACCATGAGAACACCACCGTTTTAAAAATGAACACCCTTGTTACCAGTTTGTACAGTGTGGAAGACGAATGACATTTGTCAAGCGTCGGAAAGAATATTGGCCGAGATGGGGTTCGAACTCACAGCCCCTGTATTGACAACCTGCATCGCTACTGACTGAGCTACCGATCTTTGTTATAAGAGCTAGAGAGACACATGACTATAATATGAATTTCTCTTAAGTCATATCTTCGGATTATCCTTTCAAAAAATGCGACTTTATTGATTTCGAATCTCGATCCTTGTTTACACTGTTTGTTTGCCGAAGCTGATTTCGTTTTTGTGTGAGGAGATCATTTATTTCTTGCGTTTATTTGCGGGTGACGAGCGAATTGAAACGGTTGAGATAGGCGCAATCTAAAGCAAATATTCATCGAGTCCAAATGTAAACGTATAATATCACGCTTTTAACAAATCGTTTTACAAGTCGACATGTAGAGGAACTTGAATACCCTATTTATGTGAGGTTCTGCCAGGGTCTGATCCTAGTAGAGTTAAAGGCCGTGTCTGGCGATTTGAGGTCTTAACCCTTTCCCTCATACAATTCTGCAGCAGTCGACTTTAAACATATTTTGTCAAAAAATAGAAAATCTCTATAATTGAATGGATAACCTATGACTCAAAGTGAAAAACATTGTGGCAAAAGGAGAAATTGCTCGTTTTGAGCAATTTCTTCTTTTGTCACTATGTTTTCAAAAAGCCGTCTTCTGCAGAGGCGTCAGAAAGCGTCTACATGAGGGAAGGGCTTAATGCATCTCTGGTTTGACTTCATTTAACCCTTTCCAACATGCAACAAATCTATAACAGACGACTTTAAAAACATTTAGTCAAAAATCTATATAAATGAATGTATGATTATAGAATAGAGTTTAAAACATTATGGCAAAGGGAGAAACTTCCCATTATGAGCAATTCCACCTGTTGTCACAATGAGTTCTAAAGGCGTCAGAAAGCGTCCGTTATGGTCACATCGGTATGAAGCTAGTGGGGCTACATATCTAGTTTGTTAGACAATGTAGCAATGAAGTATAATGAGAATGTCTGCAGGTATAGGCTAAACTGAGTCTTCAACGTTCGCAAGTGCAGTTTGACCCCAAATCGCTAGACGCGGCTGATTAAATCTAAACAATAACAAATCCCATATTTTTTAGAAAACATAAACAAAAGAAGAGATACACTAATAAAAAAAGATATTGAATTAGAGTCAAAACGTATTCATATATTTAAGAAAATCCTCATAATTCGTTCTTTTCCAATTTTTCAAAAATCCTCCATTTCAGAGACGTCACTGTACACGTCTGAATTAGCGAAAAGGGTTAATACTTTGAACCCCATCGTCAAACATGTTAAACCCATTTACGATAAAGACTGGCTTCAAAGTATGTACCATATACAAACAATCTTAATGCATTTTTAGTGTTGAGTTAACTGTGATGGTCTTAGCCATTCTAAACGATTTGTTTGCTTTTTCATATTTGGGTTTTACGCCGTTTTCAACATTATTTCATTTATATCACGGCGATCCAATGTTAAAGGAGACACAATTATGACATGAACAGTTTTGTCTTTTTTCTTTGAATAAAACGCGATAGTGGTTTTTAAAGCATTATTAGTATTTTCAGCATAAAACAACGACACGTTGTATTTATAATTTAGCAATCATTGTACGAAAATGATTTTATTTTCTCCTCTCCCATTTTGTTATGACAATGTTGAAATTTCACGTCTGGTTGACCTTAAATTGTTTATTTACATGAATTTAAATGCAAATAAAAACATTTTATATTTACAAATATGATCCGAAACGAAGTCATGAAAATCGGTTTGCAAATAAGACGAAGTCAGGCGTGAAAGTATCTTGCTGCATCTTCGAAAAGTGCCGACTCAGACAAGGCTGTGTATACACACACAGTCTCACCAGGTTCTTCACTTTCCGTTTTTACATTTACAGGAGGCAAAGATAATAGAAGTGATTGATTGGTTAATTGTTTGGTGTTTTACGCCGCTTTGAAACAAATGTCAGTTATATCACCCTGTTTCCTGGGTAAGTTACCAGTACAACTGGTCCATTTATCCTGACACCAGCCTGTTAGTCGTAATGCTAAACCCCAAAACCCTGAGCGCCAAGTAGGGCAGCCATTACTACCACGTTATACAGTCGATGGTATGACGGTCCCGCGATCCCGTTATTCCGTACGCGGTTAAAGTAGTTTTAAAACCCTTTCCTCCTTGTAGACGCATACTGGTGCATCTACAGCAGACGACACTTGAACAACGGTGGAGAAAAAAAATAAAACTAACTCATAATGAGAAAGTTCTCCTTTTGCCACACTGTTCTCAACTCTATTCAATGTTTAATCTAGTATTTATAGATATTTTAAATATGTTTGCCTCCATCTTTTCAAAGTCGTCTGCAAACATCACATCTCAACAGAGTAACATCTATATCTTTTATCAAATGTCATAACAATTCCTTGACGATTTTTGACAACGAATAGTTCTACTGGAAGAAAGGAAAATTTGCTCACTGAGCATATATATCACATAATTATATACCTTCTACCTTTCCGTATGTAACACCATCTTCCACATACATAGGTCTTGAAAGCAGAGGAATTTAAGATATATCCGGAGAAATGTAATTGTCCGTGCAAACTCATCACGGGACAATTCAATCTAGACGAACAATAAACAATGTATTAACCCCCTTTCCCATCTGCAGGTGCATTTCGACGCATCTGTAGCAGACGAATTTTGAAAATATTATGCTTTCGTGTAAAGAGATTTTTCATATGTTGGACTAAACAATTTCAAAGAAGTGTGTTGCAGATTTGCTATATGTGGTAAATCAATTGCTGCGACCGTAATTAAACTGTCTCTTTATATTAAAATATGTAAAATACTTCTTTTCTTTGGTGGGAAATTGAGCGCGGGGCTTTCAGCATCAGACAGTGATCGAGTGCATGGTTGGACCAAAGATCCGCTATAAATCTAAGGAGTGAGTCGTTCTTTGACGTACCTGTTAAACCAGACCCAGATCCGGGCCTCCGTGCTACAGTTTCCGTCAATGTCCTCATATCAGGTAAGGAATGTATTTATCATATGTATTTCCATTCCTTCTTTAAACCAACTCGGAAAAGGCTTCTGAACAGTTTGGCAATATTTCGTTTTTATTCTTTAGCGATAATTCTGAATCATTTTTTCCCAAAAACGGATTAAAAACCTATGTATTTGTCGCGTTTTTTCTCATTGTTGACCATAAAGTGTTGTGTTTAACATAATATTCTTCTTACGTCGGCATAGAAAGGACGAAGAGTGATATGGAATGAAAACATGTAAAAGAGAAACGACTGAAAATGAAAGGGTTGGATGAAAGAGCTGCGAGTATCACATAATCTTGCCTCTGGACCAACGGGAAGCGCTTTTGGCACTTTCTTTTGAAACGATGTTTTTGTTTTTGCTCGGTACTTCGTTTGAAGGATTGTTTACTGCCTGTGAAATATGGACAGATAATGACACGTTTAGGTGTGGTGTAAATTGATTTAATCGCTTTTTAGCTAATATATTGGACATTTAAAACAGTTCTATTCTATAAAACCGGGAGTCTTAACTAAAGTGTGTTGATATTAAATGGTAACGTTTTCAATTTTTACTTCATTGTTTTGTCTTGTAAGCATCTTATCTCAATACAGTCAATATTGTGTTAGCGGTCACCTCTGTTAAGCAGCCAGCTTGTATTAAGCGGCCAGTTTAAAGTAAACAAATCAATATTTTCTTCTTTATTAGACCTGTACTAAACAGTCACCTGTCTACAGCAGCCAGATTTCTACTCTCCCCTGTGTTACTGCTTAATTAAGACAAGTTTGACTGTATTACTTTAGTGGCTTTACATCGTATATTTATATTTTGCAATGCTAGACATATAATATATATCTGGAATAAATTGCTCATAGTGATTTTCCTCATTTTTCTTGGATTTGTTAAAGGTATGATGCAGATGTGTTGTATACATGTGTGATGTGATTAACATGTCAATGAATAAAAGGAGTAAAAGGATTAACGAATAACAAAATAGTTATGCTTTTTATCTTTTTATTAATGTTGGATGCCCAACTCATGGATTAGAATTGTTCGGAATTTCTTCAACATACCTTCTTGCCTATTTCGTTTTAGGACATTTTATCATTTTACATGTTGGATCGCATCTGGCGTCTTATTTTTGTGCAAAGAAGATTCAAAAGAGCATGTCCATATGTGTAGTCACACTATCCGCCAATATGCTATACGGCCAACACAGAGAATCTTATGACACATGACAGATCTAGAAGTGTAGCCCAATTGGTTGTATATCAATGTGACATTAATCCTTTCCCAGAAACATCAACGTTCCAGCTGATAACTTTAAAAACATCAAGGCATAAATGTGTACAAATATAAATATTGAAAGAAATCAAATGATTGTTGCAAACAATTGCAGTTTCTCCTTTTGTCACAATGCTTTCAAAAGGCTGCTGCGGCAGAGGCGTCAGAAAGCATCTGTGTGTGGGAAAGGGTTGAATGAACTTAGCCGGAGAGAAAATAAGACCCCAAATCGCTAGCTAAACTCGGATCATTTTATATATACATATACTATATGTTATACATGTATTTTCAACACATTGTATGAATTGAGGACCTACTTTTAATTTATCCAAGTCATACGAAACCCGTCCTTATATGGATTATGACTTGCACTTTTGCGTTCTCCTGATGTTGCTAGAATGGTTGTCTGACCAGAATGCAAACGGCAAAATAGTCTAACACTTTTTGACTGGTGGAAACGATTTTGTGAAGCCAGTTTTTGACTGCTGGAACTGATTATGTGAGGCCAGTTTTTGACTGCTGGAACCGATTTTGTGAAGCCAGTTCTTGACTGTTGGAACTAATTTTGTGAAGCCAGTTTTTGACTGCTGGAACTGATTTTGTGAGGCCAGTTTTTGACTGTTGGAACTAATTTTGTGAAGCCAGTTCTTGACTGCTGGAACTGATTTTGTGAGGCCAGTTTTTGACTGCTGGAACTGATTTTGTGAAGCCAGTTCTTGACTGCTGGAACTGATCTTGTGAAGCCAGTTCTTGACTGCTGGAACTGATTTTGTGAGGCCAGTTTTTGACTGCTGGAACTGATTTTGTGAAGCCAGTTCTTGACTGTTGGAACTAATTTTGTGAAGCCAGTTTTTGACTGCTGGAACTGATTTTGTGAGGCCAGTTTTTGACTGTTGGAACTAATTTTGTGAAGCCAGTTCTTGACTGCTGGAACTGATTTTGTGAGGCCAGTTTTTGACTGCTGGAACTGATCTTGTGAAGCCAGTTCTTGACTGCTGGAACCGATTTTGTGAAGCCAGTTCTTGACTGCTGGAACTGATTTTGTGAAGCCAGTTCTTGACTGCTGGAACTGATTTTGTGAAGCCAGTTTCTGACTGCTGGAACTGATCTTGTGAAGCCAGTGCCACCTGTTAACAGTAGGCTCTTTATTAAAAGTAAATGCTTATCTCATACTTGTTATACTGATAATCTTTAAATTGACAATGGATACTTCAAATTCAAATACAAAAATAGACATGTCCATTTAAAAACTTAGGATTGAAAGGGCTTACATAATATATAGTGGTGGTACACGCTTTGTCTGAATACCGACTTATCTTTATTTCCCGAAATACTTTAGAAATGGTAGTAATGGCTGTCCTCGTTCGCGGGGTTTACATTAAGACTGACTGATTAGTGACAGGATAAATGGATCAGTAGTACTGGTAACTTGAAACAGGAAATACCGTGACATAACTGATTTTTTTGTTGTTGATAAACACCAAACAATCAATTAACTTCCAGAAGATTAGTTCTCTCCGCAATTTATTTGGCACATAAAGATACCACGAACTAATTAACGACATGACATATATGATTTAAAGCACTTAAATGAGTAGTTGAGTGGTGCTACAGACACACCCACCTAAATGCATGTGTGACAGGTAAACCTGTATACAGATCTCTTTTCGCTTCCACGCTTTCCGAACCAAATGCATGCTATTTATCAGAACGTTTTTAAAGGAACTGAACTCCAGAAAATAGATAGTACAGTCAAAGTGTCCAAACTGTTCCAAAGTTGTCTTAAAATATTGGAATCATAAACATCTAAAATGTTGGTCGTTTATGCTACATATTTACTTGGTAGACATACCCAGTAAGCCAAATTGTGTACATTTGCATTGATAGTTTTTCAACATTTATTGCCCAAATAGTTTTGATCTACTTATTTCTGACTTTGTTGTCACAATTAGCAATATTTGCAGAACTTTCAACATTTCAAAATATTGATCTCCATCTGGAGTTCAGCATCTTTAAAAGTTTCTGTAATTGTTTCTCAACCCGTGCAGGCCCATATTAGATTCCTAGGATAATCAGGTCGATCTTTTTCTACAAAAGCTTCGCAGACATCTAAGTGTCGGATTTCGTTGATTATCGCTCATGTGCATTCATTCCTTTCGCAATTCTGTTCATGGAACTATTCTAACCATGAGAAGTTACATCGAAAGTATTTGAACGTACAACATTATTGACGCACATGTCTCTTCACTCTTTCTTACCTGCAGACGCATTTTGACACAATAGCAGCAGACAACTTTTGAAAACATGATGAGCAATTTCTCCATTGGTCACAATGTTTTCAACTTTATTTAACAATTAATCTACCTTTTATAGAGATTGTTCAGGTTTTAGTAACTATGTTTTCAAAGCCGTCTGCTGCAGATTTGTTGTATGTGGGAAATTATACTCGTATTACTTTTTGACAAAAGGTTCTTTTAGTATTTCCTTTAACCATAAGTGATCGTTGTGTTTCTGCTTCAGATTGATTTCGAAATCACGACATGCCAGGACCAAATAGGCTAGGGACGCCGAAACATCTCGAGAAAATGCTGTTTATAAACCATAAGGAGGACATAATGCTTGACGATAAGCTACACGAACTCAAGCTCCGGTCTAGATACAAAGTTATGGAACTAGACAGAGAGAGGATAAAGGTCCGAAATGAACTACGAAATAGCCGCAAGAAGAATATCACTTTGAATGAGGCCATTACTTCAGGCTTACTGCAACAACCAGTTACGCACCAAGGAGTTGAGTCCAGGACATCTTCCTCAGCGCAACCTGCGATTGAGCGACAAAATACCATATTGGATGTAAATAGGTCAGGGAGGCCGTCCAATGGTAGAGCAATAATTTCCGCGCCTGCGCAGAGAAGACAAGGGACCGTTGAACGGCCATCATTTTCGAGGAGCACGTCATTCGCTGGAGGTCCGGTATCACGGAAACCGACGACGACTATGAATCGTCGCCTGTCGGTTCATCCCGTGATCCTCGAAGCGGACGAGAGTGGCGTTTCTGAAACAAATGGGTCCTCCCCACGTCGGGATTCAGCCGACACTGTGGGTGAATATGTACTTTGTGAGTTTGAGAAAATGTCTCAGGTTGTCCCAGATATTCTACGTGCTCTTGCAAGAAAGAAAGAAAAACAACAAGAGATTGATGACAGAAAAAGTCATAAAAGTACAATACCAAATGCAAAGGATATTAACCTGATTGATTATGAACCCGATATGAACAAAGTCCGTAAGACGGTGATATCGGTGAAAACACTGCGTCATCGTATGGCCATAAGCAAACGTCTCAATTCTGTGAAACCTCAGAGATCGCTAGAACAAATGATCAAAGATAAGGTAGATAACGCTGGTGACCATGATGAATACACAGATGGTACTTGTGCTCTAATGAAGCGCCGGCTCGAGAAGAAACGGCGAGATTCCGAGTCCGAGAGCTCGGATGGACAACAAATGCCTCGTCGACATTCCATGTTCGGTTCGATCAACGAACCTAAGAGCAATAAGACCAACGAACATACATCCGTATCTCTTAATATGGACACATTTAGAAAAAGAAGCGCCAGTGTTATTCAGCTCCCGAACGTTCTATCAAGACAGTCAACGAGTCTTGGGTTTGGGTCTTCCGGGAAACTTGCCTCCCGGGGTCTCGAGTCCGAGTCGTCTGCAGGAGGGACACAGATGATCGATGAGGATGTGTTAAGAAATAGACAACGTGTGGTGAGGGAATTAGATAGATATCAACTGATTCAAGAACGAGTAGACAGGTTTTTAATTAAAGGTGCGTCTAATACACCGGTTCCTGTGTTCGAGAAAATAGTTCAAATTAAGTAGAAGTGCAATCTCGTTTATAATTTGAGCGTCATCACATGACGACCGACATTCGAAGCTTTTTGAATACATGGAAATCTGGTCAAAATGCATATAGTATTAACAAAAGTCGACTGCTTGAGAAATACATACTATCTCGAATGTTACGATACCTTTTATAACATGTTTTGTTAAAGATTTAGACATGCTAAATCATGAAGTTGTTCGTTTGTTTGCAATTAAAAGTCAATTAATATTTATACACGTATTTTGATTATCACTCTAGGAACGTACAACTGTGTCGTCCTGGTTGCCTTACTTGGGCCCGAAACTGTCCAAGTCCAAGACACAAAGTGTGTACATACAAGGACATGTCAGCAAATATGAAATAGCCCTTTTAACCCTTTCCCACATACAGCAAATCTGCAGCAGACGACTTTGAAAAAACATAGTGACAAAAACCTGAAAAAAAAATTAAAAGTTGAAAACATTGTGGCCAAATGAGCAATTTCACTTTTGGACAATGTTTTCAAAAGTCGTCTGCTGCTATTGCGTCAAAATGCGTCTGCAGATGGGCAAGGGTTAATGCAAAAAGTTCACCTTCGCTAGCCAAGGCAACTTCATAAATAAGCATTCTGATTTACCGTTGTAATGAAATGGTCGAATCACTTATGGCTTGCGAATGATTGATATCATTCGATGTCCCATTTTAGTCTGTTTGTATGGTGTTTTTAACAATTGTTCAGTTATATCACAGTGTTTCCTGGCCAACTCAATCCAGAGCTCCAAGGAAGGTAAGACATTACTACCATTTTACCAAGTCTTTGGTTTGACCTGACTCGAAATCGAACCATTGACCTCTTGCACCTTAGGCGGACGCTCTACAAGAGTAGGTATTTCCCCCTTTTAACTTGAATGTCACTGTATATAAACTATGATTCCTGCTACCGAGATCCTGCCTCAATCACAGGGACTTGCTCCTCTAAAAATAGATATTACCCTATATATGCATAGATATTATGCATATATAGGGTAATATCTATTTTAAGAGGAGCAAGTCCCTGTGCCTCATTAGGAACTTAAGTACTGGAGTGACTTATTAATTCTGGTTTCACTCTTTCCCACAAACAACCAATCAGCAGCAGACGAATTTAAAAACATATGGACGAAAAATTAGAAAAAACTATATTCATAAAAGTATGATTAAGAATATAATTGAAAACATTGTGGGTAAAGAAATTGTTCATCGTGAGCTACAAAGTCGTCTGCTGCGATTGGGGGAAATGGTTCAAGGTGTTTTCACGCATATTCCAGTCATATTGTCACCAAGTCACCAATCTCGACCCAAGTAAATGCTTTCTTTCATCGGTAATCAACACAAACTTAATCCTATACACACAATTGTTTTCTCCAATATATGAAGCCCAGTGGAAGAGTCATATAAAGCATGAGAAATGTTAAGAGAAGTCTGCTTTAGTTTGTTTGATTGATTGTTTGGTGTTTTACACCGCTTTCAATAATGTTTCAGTTATATCACGGCGTTCCCTGGTAAGTTACCAGTACTACTGGACCATATACCCTGACACCAGTCGTAATGCCAAAACCCCGCAATCCTGAGCGTCAAGGTGGACAACCATTTCTACCATTGTTAAAGTCTTTGGTATGACCCAGCCGGGTATCGAACCCACGACCTCCCGGTCATCTACGGAAAACCTGTTACATCTGAAAAACTTTAGATTGACACTCGTACAAAATAAGTAAGCCATATGCCTGGTACCCTGTTGTACAAGCTGTGATTTTGTTTTTCTATCTTTGGTCGTTACCAACTGACATAGCGGGGCTTTTGTTTAAGACTTAACACTTTCCGAAAAACAACAAATCTGCAGCAGACGATTTCGAAAACATCTAGGCAGAAGTATGGATTATCTCTATAATTGAACGTATCATTACTGAGTAGAGCTATGGAAGAACAATTATTGAATGTCGAAAACTTTGAGGAAAGTTGAAAAATAGTTCATTATGATCACTGCACGAAAATTGGGATTTAATTTAGAAGTAAATTTCCTTAAATTTCCTTAAATTCCGAAATTTACTTGATGTGCAAGTAAATTTCGGAATTTAAGGAAATTTACTTCTAAATTAAATCCCAATTTTCGTTCAGTGTGAGCAATTACTTTTTTTTGCTACAATGCTGCGAGCGTCAAATGGCGTCTGTTCGAGGGAAAGGATTAACCCTTGACCTGATATGATATTTTGAGTCACCTGCTTAGAAATAATCTGTTTGTACTATTGGTGTTTTACGCCGTTTTCAACAATATTTCAGTAATATCACGGCGACAGTTCACATATTCCTGATCCCTTTGGTAAACAAACCGGTACTAGGCTAGGAAATGTGCCTTGTCCAAAGGGCACTCCACCATGACAGTCGTGTTGCTACTGGGGGTCGAACCCGGTTTCTAATTCCCCGACGCTAACCACTCGACCACGGCGGTTTTCTTTGAAATCATCAGAATCATGTGTTTCCCTCATATATACGCTTTCTGACGCCTCTGCAGCAGACGGCTCTTTGAAAACATAGTGACAAAAGAAGAAATTGCACAAAACGTGCAATTTCTCCTTTTGCCACAATGTTTTCCACTTTTTGTCATAGGTTATCCATTCAATTATGGAGATTTTCCATGTTTTGACAAAATACGTTCAAAGTCGTCTGCTGTAGAATTGTCGTATGAGGGAAAGGGTTAAAAAAGGACGGCTTTTTGAAAACATAGTGACCAAAGAAGAAATTGCACAAAACGTGCAATTTCTCCTTTTGCCACAATGTTTTCCACTTTTAGTCATAGGACAAAATACGTTCAAAAAGTCGTCTGCTGCAGAATTGTCGTATGAGGGAAAGGGTTAAATGATGCTTTACGCTGTTCCTAACAGTAGTTCAGTTACCTCACTGCACGTCCCGGGTTATTTATCAGAACTAGTGGTACTGCTTATCCCCGACACCGATGCTCCACCAGTCGTAATGCTATCCCAGCAACTCTGAGCCACAATGGAGGAAGCTATTGCTACCATTATTAAAGTCTTTGTGTATGACCGAACTGGGGATCGGACCCTGGTCTCGCGTTCCCAATGTGAACTCTCTTACCATAACACAATGGGTACAATACAAAGATGTATGGGATGTATGGGAACAATACAAAGGCACTTATGACAGACAACTTTTAAAACCATTGTGGCAAAAAGGAAAAGCAATTTCTCCCCTTGTTACCATGTTTCAATTTATTTTGTTGAGAATGTTCATATTTTGGCTGATTATTTTCAAAGTCAGCTACTGCAGATTTGTTGTATGCGGGCAAAGGTTAATGCCCATGCCAAGCATATAACAAGAGCACCGCGTACGGCACAGACGCTCGACTGATAGAAAATAGAAACAAGAGGGCCATGATGGCCCTGGAATCGCTCACCTGATTTTTTTTTTTTCACTTTACCTATATAAGCCCTGCCCCATGGCAGCCATAGTTTCCGACCAATCAACTTAGCTTGAAGGAATCTGATAGAGGGTCACCCTAGGAACATTTCTACAAAATTATTTGAAAATCGGCCAGACACTTTTGGAGGAGAAGATTTTTTAAGTTTTCACTATAGCCATATAGTGCAAAATAGCCCCTCCCCCCCTGGCGGCCATGTTTTTCGACCAATCAACATGGCTTGAAGGAATCTGATAGAGGGTCACCCAAGGAACATTTCTACAAAATTATTTGAAAATCAGCCTGACACTTTCGAAGGAGAAGATTTTTTAAGTTTTCACTATAGCCATATAAGGCAAAATAGCCCCGCCCCCCCTGGCGGCCATGTTTTTCGACCAATCAACACGGCTTGAAGGAATCTGATAGAGGGTCATCCAAGGAACATTTCTACAAAATTATTTGAAAATCTGCCAACCAATTCGGGAGAAGAAGAGTTTTTTAGGTTTCGTTGCCATGGAAACCAGAATTTTGCATGGATCCCAAAAATTTGAAGGAATTCTGGTGAGGTCATTGAGAGGATGCTTTCTGTGAAGTTTCATCCAAATTGACCCACTGGTTACTGAGGAGAAGAAGTTGACGGACGACGGACGACGCACGACGCACGACGGACAAAAGGCGATCACAATAACTCACCTTGAGCAAAGCTCAGGTGAGCTAAAAAAGCTGAACTGAACAAAAAACCTTAACCGGACGACGACGCCAGGGTCATGACAATAGCTTTCTTTTTTTTCAAAAGTCGAGCTAAAAAAGTGTAAGAATTGGGATCTTCGATATAGAGTTGCTATAGCTTTCAGGACAGAAAATTCTAATCATTTTACGAAACTGTTTTCATAATTCTCTAATGCAGAACTGTTAACACCCTTTACCGTAACATATCGAGGGCTTGGCGTGAAACGGTTGTAACTAAAATTGGTATTTTTTTACCAAGGTTATTTACCTCGCCATAAAGTCTTTATAAGGCCATAAAGTCTTTATAAGCGTTAAACCATTTGTCTTGGTAAACAATGGAAATTTAGGTGCCATTGCTCGTTCTGAGCAATGGCACCTAAATTTGCATTGTTTACAAAAGGGTCAAAATTGCCCCTAATCCAGGGTTTTCAAAATAGGTTTTGAGTTACAACCGTTTCACGCCAAGCCCTCGATATGCAGCAGAGGGCTATACATGTAATTATTATCATAGGAAAGATTTGAAAACATTGAGGCTGAAGGAGAAATTGCTTATCATGAGCAATTTCTCCTTTTGTCACGAAGTTTTTTATAAATGTTGACTCCTACAAATGCATCTGTAAGTGGAAATTGCCTGTTCAAAGAATCAGTTAAATGGTACCCTTATTCACTGACATACACAAGTATAAACAAAACAAAACTCAAAATGGTCCAAAAATTGCAATTTTTATTTATTTTTTGTATTAATTTATACAAACCTATCTAAAAGAGATTTTTACTATCTAACTTATACATGTTTTCTAAAACAAGGTCTTTTTGTTTGGTTGTAATTAGTTTACTCAATTACCAGATGTGTCATTTTAATGTTTTCTGAAATAATACACAAACTCACTATAAGGAAATGTGAAATTGCTAACTACAAGCTTTCTTATGATGTTTTTGCTGCAGAGGCCTCAAAAGTCTCATTTAATAACTTCCAAGACACAGAACAATATTGATGTCTCTGCAAAGACAAACCTAGAAAACTATTTTGGTGTAAAGCTAAATTACTCAAAATGAACAATCAAAGTTTTTATCCACAGTATCATAGTAAGTGAAAACTTGACGGTCCGACGAATAGCAAAGTGATTCCTATGTGACCCCCTACAATATATAGAATTGAAGCTACATTGGTTAACCATTTCCAACACGTAGATGCATTTTGATGCCTCTGCAGCAGATAACTTTTGAAATCATTGTGACGAAAGAAGATATTGCTCATAATGAGCAATTTCTCATTTATGCCACAACCTTTTTAACACTACTCAGTCCATATACTTCATTCAAAGATTTTTTGAAAATATTTGTCATTATATTTTCAGAGGTCTGCTGCAGATTGTTTGATTTGGGAAAGTGTAACAATTTGGCACCTTTATGCAACACTATATTGGGAAAGGGTAACAATTTGGCACCTTTATGCAACACTATATTGGACATTTTGTATGTTATTGGAAAAATAAAAATCTATGAAGGAATGGGCATTGAATGTATAAGTTACTATCCCTGCTATTTAAATACAAATGCAGAAAAAAAGACCTTGATTTAGAAAACCTTCGGATATAAATATACATATTCACATCTTGTTCACATGACATGGAAAGGCATATAATCAACAAATCGAAACACAGCACATGCATCAAGGAATCAGCCAATCAGAAACTAGCACATCCATTATAATATCTGTCATTCATAAAACACAGCTTGTTCATAGAAGTAGCCAAGAGATCAGAAAACATCCCTTTTCTAGCAATTTGGGTGACATTGCATTGCAAACAGTGTAGATACAGTTAAGTAACTACATTCAACAGCAGCGTTGGACAACACAAGGGCTCTTTTCTAAGGACTGCCTGCAACCATTTGATACATTTACATTTTTAAATGAAAATATTCACGAGGCAATTCATTATGTTTACGTCATTATGAGTCAACAACATTGCCCTTAATCTGACCAGTGAAAAGGTAAAAATATTGTTGACATACCATGGACTCGTGATAAATCAAAAGTCAATTGATTGATTAATTGGGGTTTAACGCCGTTTTTAACATTTTTTGGCAGTCAGTTCACCTACTCATGTGTTTCCTGGTTTTCTCACACCAGAACTCCACATAACAATTTGTTTTTCCACATAGACTTAGCCCATTGGTGGAAGACGAACGACGCTGGTCACAGTGATTTTTGTCAAACATCAGAAAGATAGTTGGCAGAGCCTGGATTGACAGCCTGTGTCGCTACCGACTGAGCTTGACAAACGTCAAAAGAGACCCATTCATTTCTTCGTGTTATCCCCCGTTTTATGCTCAATTAATTACTAAATTATGTATTTTCAGCTTTGTAATTCATTTATACTTAAAAGATTAATATGAAAGTCAAGCCAGTGCAGTGCCACTGAGGTAAAATCATATCAAGAATACAGCACAGCAGCAGTTATAAGAACGGCTGTTTTCAAAAGACATATCCGGTCCCAGAATTGGATTCGACTTACACAAATTATCATGTTCTAATTTTTGCAAATCCAGTAAACATGTATCTTCCTCAATTCTGTGTTTTGGTTCAAAGAAACACACAGAGATTTAATTTGATGTATTCATTATGTGTACATCTATAATTATGTCATTACAATATAATCCTTGCTTAGAGGTCAGGCCAAGGTCAATATTGTAGGGCAATAATTATTGCCATGTTAATCAATTTTTTTGGTCTAACTGCCCTTTATACATTGCATAAAAATAACGCAAAAGAAATGAAAAATGTTGTTAACAAATCTAATCACAATTGGTACCTTACTATATATAAAGGTGTTTATTTCTACTCTTCCACCATTGTTATAATAAATTTAATCCTTTCCACTTGTAGATGCATACAGCAGACAACTTTTGAAAACATTGTGGCAAAAGAAGAAATTGCTCATAATGAGCAATTTCTCCTTTTGCCTCAATGTTTTCAATTTAAGTCTTCTGCTGCAGATTTGTTATATTTGTGGGAAAGGGTTAAGAATTTCAGGAATTCTTACAAACCAATTCCCCAAACAGACAATAAGAAATTGATATCTCCTTTGTTGAAATGCATCTGCAGGTAGGATAGGGTCAAAACATCCAATTGAAAAATTCTACAAAATTGAAGGTACATGTATACATACTTTCAAACAGAAAAAAAAAATAAAAATATTGTGACAAAAGTTTAAAAAATTGATCATCAGAAATTTCCCCCTTTTCCACAACTATTTTCATAAGGCATCAATTCCATTATTATGCATCAAGAAAACAGTCAAGGGAAAGGCTCAAACAGTTCAAACTCCATTCTACATTTAAACAAAAACATTTTCTCTTAAACAGCCATACTAACAGTATAAATAATTCTGAACAGCCAAAAACGACATCCTATTTACAAAAATTCATATCGTATCAACAATCATTGAACCAAATAATCTGGCAGTTACTTATATTGCTATCAATAGATAACAGTTCTCTATACATAGTTCTGAGAATCAGAGCTCTAGATTAGGGGCGTTCTAAAACCCTTATATCATCCTTTAACCCTATGTTGTGGGTACCCAAAACAATTGTCTCAATGAGAGACAATTCTTTTGAGTACCCACAACAATGGGTTTGGTTGGGTACTTAAGAGATATTGTAATGGAAAGACCCGAGTACACGCTAGCCTATCTCGACCTCTTTGAGAATGCAATGTTGGCCTTGAACATAATATTAATTTTTATCTACATAAACAGTAGTTCATAGCACACTATCAATGGTATTTCAGTTATATAGCAGGGACTGAACACTTATTCAACATCCCTTAGATGAGAAACCAGTACTTAGCTAGGAATGTACATTACCGAAGACACTCAATCATGACCACAGCCATCAGGGATTGAACATTGGATGCCTAAAAACTTAACCAGTACTCCCGCCGTTTGAGTGGAAAATCCCAAAGGCTGAACCCGCTCATCATGGGATTAGAACCCGAGACCTTTGGTACGAGAGACCGATGCTCTAGCACTGCACCACCGTCTTACACTGAATTTTAAACCTCAATAAAAAATACATCAATCTTTCAAAAATTGTACATTGAAGGATTAATCAATTCTTGGCTTTTAAACACTCTTTGATAGTCAGATTATATAAATTACTATGTTTAGTAAACTCATATCTATTTTAATCACCCAATTGACTGCCAAATTAAAAGGATACATTCTATACATCTATTCACATTTGTACACCATCTTGTTTATGTTTTCAACCCTTTCCCATCTACAAACACATTTTAACGCATCTGCAGAAGACGACTTTTGATAACATTGTAGATCATTAAGAAGAAATTACTCATAACGAGCAATTTTCCGTTTGCAACAATGTTTCATTCAGAAATAGTACATGTACTTTCTTTTACGGACATTTTCAATGTTTGTGACTACGGTAGATGCTTTCAAAGCCATCTGCTCAACCCTTTCTCACATACAACAAATCTACAGCAGACAACTTTGAAAACGTCTAAGCAAAAGCACAGAAAATCCCTTTAAATGAAAAACAACAATTAAATAGAAATGAAAACATGGTGACGAAAGAAGAAATTGCTCGTTTTGAGCAATTTCTTCTTTTGTTGCAATGTTTTCAAAAAGCCTGCTGCAGAGGCGTCAGAAAGAGTTTATACGATGGAAAGGGTAAAAACACACTTTCAAAAAATTACATTGGGTTCTGGGGCTGAATTTATTCACATAATTATGGTAACATACAAAATGTAGGATTGATGAAAACTGGTGTAAACTGGATCTTGTAATCAGATAGCAAGATGTAGTTACAATATATCACATACATCCTTTAATATACAATTAGGTTAAAAAACGGGATATGGTAGAAAATACACGAGAATTCAATTCATTGAAGAGAAAGATAAGATAGTGGACGGACAAAAACACATGAAGTTCTGATAAAAGAGAAGAGAGAGAGAGAGAGACCCTGGAAATAACAAACCAGATCAAAATGTTGGATTTAACCCTCTTTTCCAACAAACAGTCGCTTTCTGACACTTCTGCAGTAGATGACTATTGAAAACATCGTGACACAAGGAGAAAATTCTTAAAACAAGAAATTTCTCTTCTTGCCACAATGTTTTCAATTACATTTACTTCTACTTTTTATTTAAATTGATTTTTACTTATTTTTGCATAAATGTTTTCAGAGCAGTCTGATGCAGTCCTGATTCTTTGAATGTTGAAAGGGGGTTAACATGACCGTACAAAGTTAACAATGATCAGAATGTACAATGGTTTTTTCTCCTTAATCTAATTTAACTTAAATTTAAAGAGCCATAATATGGAGAGAGCTAATATTTTTTTCAAACCACAATATTTTACAAAGTACCAGACTGAACTGTATATTAACCCTTTCCCTCATATAGACTCTTCTGCAGCAGACGGCTTTTTGAAAACATAGTGACAAAAGAAGAAATTGCACAACGTGCAATTTCTCCTTTTTCCACAATGTTTTTGTCATAGGTTATCCATTCAATTATGGAGATTTTCTATGTTTTGACAAAATACGTTTAAAGTCGTCTGCTGCAGAATTGTCGTATGAGGGAAAGGGTTAAGGGCAGAGGTTCAGATAAGGAGGGTTATTCAGCTCTTTTCCCCACAATTTCTCTCTTATAATTAAAGCAAACCCTATGTTGTGTGTACTCAAAAGAATCGTCTCACCGAGACGATTCTTTTGAGTACCCACAACATAGCGGGTCAAATAAGGATTTAAGAACATGCAAAATAACGCCCCTGATCTAGAGCTCTATTTATGGTACCAACAAATAACAGGTACAGAACATAAATTAATCCTTTATTGAGAGCTCTGGACTGGACTGAGGACATGAACATCCGGGCAGACAGGGATCAAACCTGGTATCAACCTGATCTGATACCAGTCTGCACTCTCTGATAATAATTGTACAAAAACATCAAGACCTTTACCTGAAAAAAAAAAGGAGAGCATTCTACAGAGAGAACTGGAAAATATAATTTTAGTGAAGGATATAAAATGAGTGTTGGAAGATACACATGTGTTGCCTGCCAATATCCTTTCCCACATATATACGATTTCTTGCGCCTCTGCAGCAGATCGCTTTAGAAAAAATTGTGGCAAAAGAGAAATTGCACATAATGAGCAATTTCTCCCCTTGCCACAATAATTTCAACTCCATTTCATAATTAAACTTTAATTTATAGCGAATTTCCAAATTTTTGACGAGATGTTTTCTAAGTCGTCTGCTGCAGACTTGTTATATGTGGGAAAGAGGTGTTAAAAACTGTAGGAGAGACACAACAGAAATGATCCATATATTTCTCCCTGCCAAGGCGGGCCAAACAAAAAGGAGTTAACATTCAATTTGATAGGTTCAGAAGAATATAGTATAACAATTGAATCTAAGCAGTTACTTAAGACTGTGGGGCTGCCTGCAACAAATAACTTAAATTTATCAAACAATTCACCACTTCCTTATACTCAATATCAATCAATGAATAATTTGATAATCAATAAATGTGTAGATATAACAATTTGTCCCACTGGCAGTCAAATTAGAACAGTACAGTTCATGAAATACATGTTATTTTATAAAAAATCCTTTCCCATATGCAAATGTGTTTGAAAGCATCTGCAGGAGACAACTTTAACCCTTTCCCTCATACGACAATTCTGTAGCAGACGACGTTGAACATATTTTGTCAAAAAATAGAAAATCTCCATAATTGAATGGATAATGACTAAAAGGTGGAAAACATTGTGGCAAATGGAGAAATTGCTTGTTTTAGGCAAGTTCTTCTTTTGTCACTATGTTTTCAAAAAGTGAAAAAGTAAACCAATCACCACATACAACTAATCAGCTGCAGACCATTTGGAAAACATTGTGTCAAAAATATCAACTCGAAAGCATTTAAAACATTGTGACAAAAAGAGAAATTGCTCATAATGAGTTAATTTTCTTTTTTTTGTCACACTGTTTTCAATAGTTGTCTGGCACAGCTGTCAAATTGCCTCTGCAAATGGGAAAAAGAGCTAGATGGTTACAATATGAAGGACACATTAACAGCAAAGGTGTAAAAGTCACTGAGAAAATATATACAAAAAGTTACGAGGATTTTATCGTTAATAAATATGTTGTTTGTTTAAATAAATAAAATGGATGAAATCTCAAAAATGTGAAGTTGTAGAGGTAGTTATAAAATCATTAACCCATTTATCGATACTGAATTGAAAACTTCTGAAAGTACATCTCAATGTATAACTTAAGTCAGAAGAATGAACAATTTTTTTCACCAGGTGAAAGGTTGGGAAATTAACCGTTAACCTGCGATGCTATTTTTAAGAGGCGTCTGCTTTTAATGAAACTTAAGAAATATTTAATAATCTTATACCCTTTTCTTACAAACAGACGTGTTCTGATGCCTCTTAAGTCGACAAACTTTGAAAAAGATTGTAGCAATTACGGATTACTGAGCAATTTCTGCTTTTGTCACAATTTTTTCAAACATCATCTGCTGCAGAGCTGTACGTCTATGTCTGTTATGTGGGGAAAGGGTTAGATATCCAAATCATTGAGATTGAAGGTGAAATCTGCACCAGAGATCATGATATTAAATCTTTTTTTTACCATTTCACCCTATGTTGTGGGTATTTATTGAGATGACTGTCTTGACCACCTGCAAAATAGAGCAAATGCTCCCGTTTCCAACTCTGTTTAACCCTTTCCCTCATACGACAATTCTGCCGCAGACGACTTTGAACATATTTTGTCAAAAAATAGAAAATCTCTATAATTGAATGGATAACCTATGACGAAAAGTGGAAAACATTGTGTCAAAAGGAGAAATTGCTCGTTTTGAGCAATTTCTTCTTTTGACACTATGTTTTCAAAAAGCCGCCTGCTGCAGAGGCGTCAGAAAAGCGTCTATATTGAGGGAAAGGGTTAATAACTATACTTTTATTTATAGATTTACCATAGTTTTTCCTATATGATTTCAAAATTGTGTGCTGCAGATTTGCAGTAAATGGTAAAGGATTAATTAGCTCTCCCTTTTGTAGACCTCTGGTGCACTACACTATAAGAGTTAACCCTTTCCCTCACACAACAATTCTGCAGCAGACGACTTTGAACATATTTTGTCAAGAATTAGAAAATCTCTACAACTGAATGGATAACCTATGACGAAAAGTGGAAAACATCGTGTCAAAAGGAGAAATTGCACGTTTTGTGTAATTTCTTCTTTTGTCACTATGTTTTCAAATAGCCGTCTGCTTCAGAGGCGTCAGAAAGCGTCTATATGAAGGGAAAGGGTTAAGTGTCATTCCTCCTTGTTTCAAATGATTTTCTTCATTATGTTTTTCAACGTGGAAAGAGTCCATAACTTGCATAAATGAGGTAATTCATTCATTAGTCCAACCCAGCATACAGCAAATCTGCAGCAAAAGATTTAAAAATACATCTAGATTCGTTTTTCGAAAGTTAAACAAATTATGGCAAAGGAGAAATTGCGCATTATGAGCAATTTCTCCTTTTGCCACTATGTTTTCAAAAGTCAACTGCTGCAGATAACCGGATGAGTTATCCTGATTGATTCATCCTGCTGCTTATTACTTAGTGTAGAGGCTACTCTCTCCATATAAAGTATGCCCTCTCACTATTCCGACATCTTTACACAAAACCTAGTACATGTACCTCTTTACACAATTTTACACGCATACTGTAGACACAATTGCATGCTCGTCAGAAGTCTCCGTTACAATTGAAACTTGGGACACATGTACACAGCATGCGAGATACCTCTGTTATAAATGAAAATGGACACATGTACACAATTCTATATCACATCATATTCCACACATCATTGGGTTTAACCCTTTCCCTCATATAGACGCTTTCTGACACCTCTGCAGCAGACGGCCTTTTGAAAACATAGTGACAAAAGAAGAAATTGCACAAAACGTGCAATTTCTCCTTTTGCCACAATGTTTTCCACTCTTTGTCATAGGTTATCCATTCAATTATGGAGATTTTCTATGTTTTGACAAAATACGGTCAAAGTCGTCTGCTGCAGAATTGTCGTATGAGGGAAAGGGTTAAACACAAAACAAGTTCTATAATACAGTCAAACTTGAGCTAAATACCACCTTCGTATAGCAATTCCCTGTCTATAGCAAGAACACTTAATTTCGAAAAATTAATCACGTTCTTCATAAATGACGCTACAATTAAAGACCACCTGTGGTCAAAGACCAGATTATTTTCCCTCATTCAGTCAAAATTTTTGCCACAATGTTTTCCACTTTTAGTCATAGGTTATCCATTCAATTATAGAGATTTTCCCTTTTTAGACAAAATATGTTCAAAGTCGTCTGTTGCAGAATTGTCATATGAGGGAAAGGGTTAAACACAGGTTGGACTGTATATGTATATGAGTAATGTAACAGGACAGCCAATCACAGAGCATTGGAGACACATGTATTTACCCGTTCCCAAAGCTGCAGCAGACAAGTTTGAATACATCTAGATAAAATTATAAGAAATCTCTTAACCCTTTCCATCATACGAAAACTCTGCAGCAGACGACTTTGAACATATTTTGTCAAAAAATAGAAAATCTCTATAATTGAATGGATAACCTATGGCAAAAGGAGAAATTGCTCCTCTTGAGCAATTTTTATGTTTTCACAAAGCCGTCTGCTGCAGACGCGTCAGAAACCGTCTATATGAGGGAAAGGGTTAAAGTGAATGTACACCTACATGTATTGAAAAGATTTAAAAACATTTGAGGCATGTGGAGAAATTGCTTATTACGAGCAATTTCTCCTTTTGTCACAATGTCGTCTGCTGCACAATCGTATGTGTCAAAATGCATCTATAATAATGTGGGAAATGGATAAACAATATATCTTTGCAGCTGTGCAATCTGATCCCAATGAACACTTCTCGTTAGAAGAGACTCGTAAGGTATGGTGACTAACCATTAACCACATGCAGACGCATCTTCAGCAGACGACTTCTGAAAACATTTGTCTGCAGCTGATTTTGAAGTTGTCTGCTGCAGATTTGCTGTGTGTGGGAAAGTGTTAACCCTTTCCCTCATATAGACGCTTTCTGTAGACTCTGCAGCAGATGGCTTTTTGAAAACATAGTGACAAAAGAAGAAATTGCTCAAAACGAGCAATTTCTACTTTTGCCACAATGTTTTCCACTTTTAGTCATAGGTTATCCATTCAATTATAGAGATTTTCTATTTTTTGACAAAATTTGTTCCGAGTCGTCTGTTTCAGAATTGTCATATGAGGGAAAGGGTTAAGAAAGATATGTGCACAACCAGTCAAATCAGTCATTGTGGACTATGGAACCCTGATTTATTGTAGGGGAGAAGTATTGTTCCGCTTCCATAAGGCAAGAATTAAATTACTTCAGCCATATAAGGCAATGGTGGATATGTTTTTTGACCAATCAAGAAAGCTTGATGGAATCTGGTAGAGGGTCGGTCACCAAAGGATTATTTCACCAAAATTGTTTGAAAATCTTTGAAGATTTTTCAAGTTTTCACTAAAGCCAATATAAGACTAACAAGCAAATTCAGAGAATTATGGTCCCCCGCCAGGGTGAAGGTCACAAGGTCAAAAAAATTGGTATTAGTATTGATGGAAAGGGGTTGTCACAAGGAATACACATGTGAAATATGAAAGCAGTACCTATTACGGTTCAGAAGTTATGACCAAGGTTAAAGTTTTTGTGACAGCGTGACGGAGGGACTGACTGACGAATGAGATTTAATGTCCCCGACGTTTTACTTCGTAAAGCGGGGGACAACAAGCCCAGCCCTTGGCAGTCATGTTTTTAAAACAATCAACATCGCTTGAAGAAATCTGATAGTGAGTCAGTGAGTCAACCAAGACATTCCTACAAAATTAATTGAAAATCGGCCAGATATTTTTGAGGGAAGATTTTGAAAAGTTTCATTACAGCCATATAAGGAAAAACGGCCCCGCCCCACCTGGTGGCTATGTATTTTACCAATCAACATGGCTTGAAGGAATCTCAAAGATGGTCACCCAAGGAACATTTTTACAAAATTATTTGAAAATCAACCAACAAATTTCAGAAGAGAAGATTCTTAAAAGTTTTCATTATTAGTTTGGGAGGAGAATAATTTTGAAGTTTATTCTTTCGGTTGCCATTGAAACCCGAATTTTACATGGATCCCAAAATTTTGATAGAATTAAAGCGAGGACATTGAACGGATACCACCTTGAAAGTTTCATCCCAATTGGCCCAGATGGACAAGGGAGAAGTCATTTGAATCGAAAGGTTGACGCACTGATGCAGGACAGACAATTCGTCGTATCATAAGCTTGAGTGGCTCTCAGCCAGTGGAGCTTAATCCACGTGCCAAGACCACCGTGACATTTAACCCTTTCCCACATACAACAAATCTGCAGCAGACTACTTTAAACTCATCTGGACAAAAAAATTCTCCATATTTGATAGTTAAAGTTTTAAATAGAGTTGAAAACATTGTGACTAAAGGTGAAATGAGCAATTTTGCCTTTTGTCGCAATGTTTTCAAAAGTTGTCTGCTTGCTGCAGATGCGTCAAAATGCGTCTGTAAGTGGGAAAGGGTTAACATGACACTGTGTCAAGTTGTTTGCATGAAGCCCTTATAAATAAAATGAATAGTTCTTATCCTTTTTCCCAAATACAGGCGCTTTCTGAAACCTCTGCAACAGATAAGACATTTGAAAACATGTTGACAATAGGAGAAATTGCTTGTAATGAGCAATTACTTCATATGCCACAACATAATCAACCCCCCCTATCCTTTAAATAATGATACCCAAGTTAATTTAAAGATTTACCCCATTTTTGCCTAGATGGGTTAAGGTCGTCTTCAGCAGATTTGCAGTGTGAGGTTAACCAGTTTCCCTACTATCTAACAACAGCTAAAACGTTGAGAAAAAATAAAAGTCCACTTTGTAAAAAGTATAAAATGTTCCTGGAAAAGTCTCGATTATGAACAACGCTTCCTTTACAACAATTTTCTCAAAAAGTAATCAGGGAAATAAAGTGAAGCCCTGCATTTTCAGTTTTTTGTTGATAATGAGAAATGAAAAGATTATTGTCTGTTTCAAAGATGGTTTAAAAAATAGAAAATGAAAAACAGTACACATATTTTTACAGCCTTTCTACACAATGAATACACGGCACAACAAGTCATGTGACTAGGTATTCCTATAACACAGCATATAAATTCATATTGGTTTCCAGTCTTATTCCAATGTCGCAGCATAGTAGATCATCTTTGGTTCCCTGTTTCTATCTATGCTTAATTAATGATTGGCACTATCATATCAAATCCTACTTTTCTTTTCAATATTCAAAACGCTTTATGTACTCACTTTGTTTCTGACAGAAGAATTTTTGTCAATGTAATCAGCCATTTCCCGCATAGAACTGACTTTCTGGGATGCAGAGGAAGTTTGAATCGTTAAGCAGCAGACAGATATTAAAAATATTTCGGTAAAGGAGAAATTGAGGCTCAAATCGACCAATTGATTTCTTCCCCGCTATATTTTCAACTCTGGGAAAAAACTTATGCACACATTTTTCCCAGAATTTACAGTCATATTATCAGATGCTCTCCAAGCAGATGACTTTTGAAACATCTAATCATTTTTATTAGATAAAACTATTAATTCATTAAGAGAAAAAGAATAAGTTGCTAAAAATGAGCAAGTATTTCCTTCAATCTTTGTCCAACACTATTTAATCCACCTGAAACTTAAACTTCCATTGTCTAGAATTTCTTTTCCAGCATTTTCAATAAGGAGAGTAAGATGAGGTAATGGGTTAAGCAGCATATTAAATATGTATGTAAAAAGGAGAAATTGCTCATGATGTTTCCAACTCTATAGTCAGCAAATAATCTTTCATTTAGATAGATTGCCAATAATATTTGCCTAGACATTTTCAAAGTCGTCTGTAACAGATCTGTTGAATGTGGAAAAGATGCATTCCGACCAATCTGTGGCAGAAGACTTTAGAAAACTTCAAAATGAGCAATTTCACCTTTTGCCACAATGTATCCAACTTTTTTCCAGTAATTATACTTTCATTTATAGAGATTTTCAAAGTCGTCCGATGCAGATTTGTCGTTTGTGGGAACGGGTTAAGTAACAGTTGTCACGAGGAAGTTTGTTCTTCTGCATGCAGACTGGTCCCCCGTCGTCTGTAACATCCTTTCCCACTCTCAGGAGAAATGTTAACGCATCTGCACCAGATGATTTTTGAACACTGTATTAAATAATTATACATACATATATATGCAAGTACATTGTATTCTCATTTATGGAGATTTTCCCACATGTTTACCCTTGATGTTTTTTAAAGGCATCTGCTACAGATTTGTCATATATGGAGATTAGCTAAACCCTCTCCCACATACAACAAATCTGCAGCAGAAAACTTTTGAAAACATCTTGGATAAAATAGGGAATATCTCTTTAAATGAAAGAATTACTATTGAATACAGTTGAAAACATCGTGGCAATGAGAAATTCCTCATCAGGAGCAAATTTTCCATTTTTTTCAAAAGTCATGCTGCAGATGCGTCAAATTGCGTCCTCAGACCAAAACATTGACAGCTTTTTACGAGATGCACTCTTGTCAGTTCTATTGAAAAGGAAGCCAAAATCTGACATGGCACCAGTCTTCTTACGATGGCCTAACAATCCTGGAATTTCATCATCCACAAATGTTCACTGAATCCCTGCAATTGTGTGTATCATATTTGATGTGGGGGGGGGGTGCACTAGTCATTAACATAATGTCACATTGCAATAGTACATCACATATCACATTTATCATACATTGGTAACATCAAGTCAAAGCTCTTCCCCCCATTAGATGATGTCATTTGATCGATACACATCTAAACTATTGATGATGTCAGCATTTTTTAGTAAACGTTCATCACATCACATCTACATTCATCACACTGTCAATGATGTCAGCATTCCATGTGCACTTTTATTATCCTACATTCACCCCATTTTTGATGATGTTAGCATTTCATGTGTACTTCCATGACAACATTTTTCACACATTCATCCCATTTTTGATGATATCATTATTTGATGTATACTTTGTATTGATGATGTAGAATATATGACAAAATATCATTTCCTGCGGTGTTTTCGATAGCGGTGTTGATGGTAAAGTGAAGGATGTAAATTCATGACGCTATCACGAGGTAGGCATTTAATGGGAATGCTGCGTGTTTGTAAAAAGGAGACCTGAGTTGCTAAAACCCACTGATCTGGATATCTGAAATATACAAAAAAACATAGACCTGCAATTACCATCATGTTCAACCTTGTTCCAACATTAAACAAAAGCACCGCGTATGGCACAGACGCTCGACTGATAGAAAACTGAAAAAAAGCTGAGCTGAACAAAAAACCTTAACCGGACGACCACGCCAGGGTCATGACAATAGCTCTCGTTTTTTCAAAAGTCGAACTAAAAAAAGACAATGCATGATAAAGGCCATTTGTGAAACCACTTAAAATGCTAATGAAACGTTTTTACTTCATAGTTGCAAAACTTAGAAAACATATTATAGCCACAGTGACATTGACCTTTGAATTAGATCTGTGAAACCCGTCATAGCTCTCTTCACATTAATCTTATGAGGTAATTCTGCCCACAAGTTGAAGTGTTGGAACCTATTATGACGTCGTTTCTTAAGGACGCGGTGTACAGTCAAGGGCAAGTATGGAATATCTTTGTCCACTTCAAATAATCATGGATATCGCAAAAATCTTATTACCCCTTCCCACTTGTAGACGCATTGTGACACGTCCGTCTGCTGCAGACGACTTTTGAAAACATTGTGAAACAAGAGCACCGCGTACGGCACAGATGCTCGACTGATAGGGAGAAAACAGAAAAAAACAAGAGCAGCGCGTACGGCACAGATGCTCGACTGATAGGGAGAAAACAGAAAAGAAAAAAACCAAGATGTGTTTGTGAAACACTGATGCCCCCGAATGGCAACATCTAGGTCAAAGGTCAAGGTCGCAAGGTTAAAAATGTTGGTACTGACAGAAAGGTCATGTCACAAGGAATACACATGTGAAATATGGTAGCCGTACCTGTTATGGTTCAAAAGTAGTGGTCAAGGTTAAAGATTTTTTTCGAGAATGGCAACATCTAGGTCAAAGGTCAAGGTCGCAAGGTCAAAAATGTTGGTACTGACAGAAAGGTCATGTCACAAGGAATACACATGTGAAATATGGTAGCCGTACCTTTATGGTTCAAAAGTAGTGGTCAAGGTTAAAGTTTTTTTCGAGAATGGCAACATCTAGGTCAAAGTCAAAAATTTTGGTACTGACAGAAAGGTCATGTCACAAGGAATAAACATGTGAAATATGGTAGCCGTACCTGTTATGGTTCAAAAGTAGTGGTCAAGGTTAAAGTTTTTTTCGAGAATGGCAACATCTAGGTCAAAGGTCAAAAATGTTGGTACTGACAGAAAGGTCATGTCACAAGGGATACACATGTGAAATATGGTAGCCGTACCTGTTATGGTTCAAAAGTAGTTGTCAAGGTTAAAGATTTTTTCGAGAATGGCAACATGTAGGTCAAAGGTCAAGGTTGTAAAGTCAAAAATTTTGGTACTGACAGAAAGGTCATGTCACAAGAAATACACATGTGAAATATGGTAGCCGTACCTGTTATGGTTCAAAAGAAGTGGTCAAGGTTAAAGTTTTTTTCGACAGACGTGCAGACAGACAGGCCAAAAACTAGATGCCCACCGAATCGGTGATTCCGGGGGCATAAAAAATGAGCTAAACAAAAAACCTTAACCGGACGACCATGCCGCCGCAGCAAACGCCGCTGACGCCAGGGTCATGACAATAGCTGTCGTTTTTTTCAAAAGTCGAGCTAAACAAAAAACCTTAACCGGACGACCACGCCGCTGCCGCCGACGCCAGTGTCATGACAATAGCTCTCGTTTTTTTCAAAAGTCGAGCTAAAAAGGAGAAATTGCTCATCATGGGTAATTTCACCTTTTGTCAAAAAATTAATCTGTCATTTATGTTGTATATGGTTAAGGGTTTATACCACATTGAAAAAATGCCTGTTAAAAGGTTATAACTCCAGGGAAAGGGCTTGAAAGCAATGTTGGCAGAGATCTTATGTCCATTTAATATGAATGAATGAATGTATATTGTTTTATGGCGCATCGACAGCTAAGGTCATTTAGCGCGCAATTAAATTTAATTATTCATGATCCCTGGGTAAACAAACCAGTACTAGGCTAGAAAATGTGCCTTGCCCAAGGGCACTCCACCATGACCGTAGTGCAGCGACTGGGGATCGAACCCGGGACACCACTCAACCACAGCCTGTGCGTTGGAAAATTCACAAGTTGGTGTTTCTGAACAGTGCATTGGTTATTTAGGCCGCTTTCAACAACTTTCGATTTATATCACGGCGTTTCCTGGTTAAGTTACCAGTTCTACTGTTCCATCTATTCTGACACCAACAAGTCAGCGGTAATGCTTCACCCGCAACCCTGAGCGCCAAGGCAGGCAGGCAGCCATTACTACCATTTTTAAAGTCATTGGTATGACCCAGCCGGGGATCAAACCCACCCACATCCCACACCCAAGGCGGACAATCTACCACTAAACCACCAAGGCAGTTTGTGTTTCTGAACAGTGAAGGTTAAGATCAACCTGTGCATCTGCTCTGTCTTATCAGAAGCTCCTTACGCACTCTTGTGAGTAATATGAGCCGTCCCGTGAGAAACCCAACATTGTGGACTCTGCGTAAAGTATCTACCCGCAACAGCCTAAGCATGATGCGCAGGCTTAAACTTTTTTTGCCTCCTGTGGATTTTCAGTTTCAGGAATCATTACCCTATACCTCTATACCCCTGAGACGGAATGTGTCGGCCCGGATCAGGCTGCGCGTACTGCGCAGGGTGATCTGGGATGATACATTACGCAGATGCCATAATATTGGCGGGACGGCTCATATGTGAACAGTGCAGATCTGGTTATATGCTGTTCAGAAAAGTTAACTTGTACCTTTTACACTAGCTCATCTCATTCACCATAACCCACATGCAGATGTATTTTGACGCCACTGCAGCAGACGACCTAAGAAAGCACTTATGCAAAAGCATGAGCCAATTTCTCCTTTTGTCAGTGTTTTCAACTTTATTTAATCTTTTAATATTACATTTATATAGAATTTTCGACATGTTTGAATCTATGTTTTTAGAGTTGTTTGCTGTAAGATTGCTATATGTGAGATAAACCTAACCTACATGCAGACACACTTTGAAAACGTTGTAGCAAAAGGGGAAATGACTCAAAATAGGAAGTTTTTCATTTTTCAATTCTGTATTCAACTCTGTTTAATATTATAGCTAAGTATGTTTATAGCAATTTCACATATTTTTGCCTAGCTATGTTCCAAGTAATCTGTTCAAGATTTGCTGTGTGTTGGAAAGGGTTAAAGATAACTGGAAGCCTCTACAGAAAGGTTATGATTCAAAACCAATTATATAAAATCATCACATTAATCCCTCTAAGGGAGTGTCAAAATTCCATTACTTAACCCTTTCCCAGATATAGATGCTTTCTGACGCCTCTGCAGCAGACGGCTTTTTGAAAACACAGTGACAAAAGAAGAAATTGCACAGAACGTGCAATTTCTCCTTTTGCCACAATGTGTTTCACTTTTAGTCATAGGTTATCCATTCAATTATGGAGATTTTCTATGTTTTGACAAAATACGTTCAAAGTCGTTTGCTGCAGAATTGCCGTATGAGGGAAAGGGTTAAATAGCATATGACACTACTAGTTTGGTTGCCAGTCTAACGCTCAAGCCTTTGTTACAACGCGGTAATCAAAATATGAAAACTAGAATGGAGTGCTCCCCGGAGCACGTGTGTCACCTGCCGGGGCCTTGTCAGAAAATTTTAATTTTTGACAGAAAAGGGGCAATAACTCTGATATAAAAAGATTTGGATTATCCCCCTTTTGTGAACCCATCACAAAGATTGACATGAACATTTGTCAGAAGTTTCAATCCAATCCTTTGAGTAGAAAAAAAGTTATTTGAAAATGTGACGAAAAAGTGTGACGGACAGACAGACAGACGGACAGACGCCGGACAAAAAAAAAGTAATCCCTAAGTGCCTACCATGCTACGCAGGTGACACAATGATGTCATGTCAGCAGTTAGACGTTATATAACGTTAGTCACTTTGGCGCCCAAACCGGCAAATTTCATGTACATTCTTTTGAAATACGCCTCATAAATCATTTTATGTGATTAATAGAATTTCTTTTTTGTGTATATTTATTATCACTTTAAATTGACTCGTTAACTAAGCTGAATATGACGCTCACCAAGGCTTGCAGCATATCATTTTCGTAAACTCGTTTATAAAAAGTGATAATAAATAAACACTCATGAAATATCCTCTATGTATTGAATGTATTGCCTACTGTTATTAATATCAAAACCTCTGGGAAAAAAAGTGACACATTCCTCAAAAAAGACTTACACATGTTCTGGTGTCCAGTGGAGAAGGTATTTATCTTTTCCTGATTCTTCTTTGCGTTTAGCAATCACCTGAAAATGCAAATTAATACAGCATTAATATCAAATGTCATTAATGTAATGATCATAATATTCATTACCATAATCTCACTAATTATAATGCCTTAGCCGCAGATATCTTCTTCAAACAATTGGGGAAATAAATGGAGGAATTGCATGTTTGGTGATGATTTGATGGAAACTGTTCTACTTCGTGAGCAGACAAGGCTAATTTGGCTAATTTTGGATAATCAAAGACATAATGCCTACAAACATGTTCAACAACTTTGATGAAAATGGTTTGAGTTAAGAGAGCAACATAATTATGTGGATGCTGTCCGCCAGTCACAGGTATTCCCATGGCCTTTCTACTGAAGGGCGTTTTAACAAATTGTACATATTTTTTTCTAGATAATTCATTCTTTTCTTCATAAGAATTCAATAAGGTCATGAGAAGAAGTCTTGTAACTGCTTGTCCAATAGTTTAATGTACCCTAGATCATCTAAAAGCTATTTGAGACCCTTAACCCTTTCCCTCATACGGCAATTCCGCAGCAGACGACTTTGAACGTATTTTGTCAAAACATAGAAAATCTCCATAATTTAAAGGATATGACGAAAAGTGGAAAACATTGTGGCAAAAGGAGAAATTGCACGTTTTGTGCAATTTCTTCTTTTGTCACTATGTTTTCAAAAAGCTGTCTGCTGCAGATGCGTCAGAAAGCGTCTATATGAGGGAAAGGGATAAGTATTGCGCATAATCCTTTGATTATATGGTTTAAACGCCTTTTTTGTTCTTTAAATGTTTAATCCTTTTTACACTTGGAGCATTATATAGCAGCAAAAGACTTTTGAAAACATTGCACCAAAAGAAGAAATTGCTCATCTATTCAACAATTAAGTGTTGATTAAACCCTTATACCCTCATGCAACGAATCTGCAGCAGACGACCTTGAAAAGATCTATGCAAAAAGTATGTAACATCTCTCTATTTATAAATGAAATTGGAATTTTTTAAAAGAATTATAAACTGTGGGCAAATGGAGAAAGTGCTTGTGATGAACAATTTTTTCATTTTGCCAAACTGTTTTCAAAAGCTGTTTCAGAAAATGCATCAAAATATATCTGTAGGTGGGATAGGAATATTTTCCACATCTACCAAGAAGCTTTCAGTCAGTAAGGAAAGGGAGACAACTAGGTTAAATATATAATTTTTCATTTTAAGGGAGTTATCTTTCTTCTAATGTTAAATTAAAAGAATACTTTGAATATTAATTTTTGGCTCTCCACTGAGAACAATAATTGTGTCGAAAAAAGAAATGTAACAACTTGAAAATGGAACTTTTAACCCTTTCCCTCATACGACAATTCTGCAGCAGACGACTTTGAACGTATTTTGTCAAAACATAGAAAATCTCCATAATTCAATGGATAACCTATGACAAAAAGTGGAAAACATAGTGGCAAAAGCCACTTTTTGTCATAGGTTATCCATTCAATTATAGAGATTTTCTTTTTTTTTTGACAAAATATGTTCAAAGCATTGTCGTATGAGGGAAAGGGTTAAACAGAACCCTTTCTCACAAATCTGAAGCAGATGAAATCGAAAACATTTTGGCGAAAAAAAAGGAAGAAAATATCTATAAATGAAAGTATAATTACTGAATAAAGTTGAAGCCATTGTTGCAACAGAAAGAATTGCCCTGTGCTCATGATGAGAAATTTCTGTTTACCACAATCGATTGATAATGCATCTATATGTATGTGGGAAAGTAATTACTTACAGTACTGTGGAATGTGACAGAGCTGTTACTGCCATTGAGATCAAGTTGTGTTCTTTCAGCAATACAGTTCAGCTGCTCTTCTATTCTCTCCATAGTCCCTGCATCGATATAGTCTTCCGTCTTTACTGAAATAATACAGATAAGGGAGGGGTTAAAATTGGTACCATAATGATGGGCCTTGGCTATCATAGGAGAACAAAGCCCCAGAATTATATCGTAACCTTTTCCCTGTAATGGTTGACTTCTGACGCCTTTGTAGCAAATCACCAGAGCTCCAGATAAGGGGCATTTTTCATGTTCTAAAATCCTTATTTGACATTCAAACCCTATGTTGTGGGATTTGGTTGACAAATAAGAGAAATATTGTGGGGAAAAGACCTATTCACTTATAAGACCGCTTATCTTATAGTCCTCTGGATGACAGACCTTGGATTTGACAGAGGCTGTGAGAGACCTAAGTATCCAGAGATAAATAAGTCAAATCAACTCACTTTTGAGGTGAAGGAAAAGAAAGCCATTGAAATCAACATTAACCCTTTCCAACATAAGACAAATCTGCAGCAGATGACTTTGAAAAACATCTCAGCAAAATAAAGAAAATAAATACTATTCACAATGTTTCAGTAGTCGTCTGCTGCAGGTGTTAAGAAGCGTATGTATGTGGGAAAGGGCTAAACCGTTTCCTTTTGCCACAATGTTTCAAATTTAGTCAACAACTTGAACAAGTATAGCTACATTTGTAGAGACTTAACCAACAACTTGTTGCCTGAAACAATTCTAAAGCCATCTGCTGTATCAGCAGGGAAGTGTCAAAACTAATTTTACTGTTATATTTCCAACTTGGTGTTCAGGCTATAATTCCAATACTTAACCCTTTCCCACATATAACAAAACTTCAGCAGACGACTTCGAAATCATCTGGTAAGAAATATGGTAAACAAAAGTTTATTTTAAACATTGAAATGAGTTGAAAATATTCTGGCAAAAGGCGAAATTGCTCATTATGAGCAGTTTCTCCTTTCGTCACAATGTTTTCAAAAGTCGTCTGCTGCAAAAGGCGTCATAAAGCGTCTGTATGTGGGAAAAGGTTAAGAAGATACAACTTATGTGTTCTTGGTAGCTCATTATAAGCTCTCAAATTCTATCAGATGAGCAGTTACTGATAAGCTCAATGATGAATCATGTTAGTATTTATTGGTCTGTTTCATGAATATTTAAAGAGTTAGCTTTGTGTAACTGTACCCTGCCTTGCTCCTGATCTTCACAGCTTTTGTAGTCACACAATCAAATCTCCGCCTCTGGGACAACATGTAGGACTCATGTTCGAGCCTTGGTATGGGTTTAATTCGTTATCATGCAGATCAGGTTACAATTTTATTAAAGTAGAATTCCTCTATTTAAGACCACCTATACTTCGTTGTTCAGGATAGATTGTACATGTATCCGCTGGATCCGTAGGTCCATCATGGGTCTCTGAATGTATTCAGACAAAATTTACAACCATTTTTTACCTCAATAACAGTTAAAAGATTTAAGGGATTTAACTTTAACCCTATCCCGTTTGCAGCAGAACTCTTTTGAAAACATTGTAGCAAAAGGAGAAATTATTGTTCATGATGAATCTATGCAATATTCATACTTTATTCCAGAGGGACTTTCCATATCTTTTTCTAGAGGTTTTCAAAGTTGCTTGCTGCAAATTAGTTGTATGTGGGAAATATTTAACCCTTTCCCTCTTATAGACGCTTTCTAATGCCTTTGCAGCAGACAGCTTTTTGAAAACAGTGACAAAAGAAGAAATTGCTCAAAACGAGCAATTTTTCCATTTGCCACAATGTTTTCCACTTTTAGTCATAGGTTATCCCTTCAATTGTAGAGATTTTCTATTTTTTGACAAAATATGTTCAAAGTCGTCTGCTGCAGAATTGTCCTATGAAGGAAAGGTTTAACGAAAAGTGGAAAACATTGTTTTGAGCAATTTCTTCTTTTGTCACTATGTTTTCAAAAAGCTGTCTGCTGCAGAGGCGTCAGAAAGCGTCTATATGAGGGAAAGGTTTAAGGATGCAATCATCAACATAATCTTGCATATAAATCTATTTTGATGCATCTGCAGCAGCTGAATGTTGAAAACACTGCGGCAATGTTTTTACCTCTTCTAGTTTTTTCATAATCTGTCTGGATGTTTTCAAAGTTAACTGTAGCAAATTTGTTGTATGTGGGAAAGGATAAAAAACAAACAAAGAAAATGCATTTTGATTGGCCCTTACAGGATCTCCACTTCTCAAGTTTTAACTCCTTTTCTGATAGATAACGTAAAATCAACGAAACAAAGAAAATGCATTTTGTTTGTCCCTTTAACAGGTTCTCCACTTCTCAAGCTTTAACTCCTTTTCTTATAGATAAAGACGATTTGAAAGCCCTGGCAGTGGACATGTTTCTAAATATTGTAGGAAAAGGAGAAATTCCTCTTCATGAAAAATTAATTCTGCTTCATACTCAAAATTGAAGCATTTTGAGTGTCTCAACAATGTTAAAGATTTGGAAAAGGCTAAGAATTGTATATAATGTTTTATTTATATAATCCAAAGATCTCTTGATACTGAACCTTTATATGAAATACGATCTAGTTCTGTCAACAAATAAAAGTGTTAAGAGTGATGATGTCATTTTAGTACAGATGTAATATAGTGACTGTCACCTTGACATTTGACCTAGGTCATTGAAACATGGACCCGTACACATCTCTTGACACTGAACCTGAGTAGGAAGTATGAAGTAATTCTGTCCACAAATGAAAGTGCTCAAGAAATACCATCATTTTTTACAGATGTATTTATAATAGTCACTGTGACCTTGACCTAGGTCTGTAAAACTCAAACTCACAAAAGAGGCCATAGATTAAAAAACTTGTGAACATAATGTCTTTACCCCCTTCCCCACATTTAGACCCTTTCTGTAGCCTAATACAGCAGACAACTTTTGAAATCATTGTGACAAAAGGAGAAATTGCGCATTCAATTAATCTACTTTCATTTACAGAGATTTTCCATATTTATGCCTAGATGTTTTCAAAGTCGTCTGCTGCAGATTTGTTGTTTGTGGGAATGAGTTTGACACTTTGTTTTTAAAAGATATCTGCTGCAGATGTGTCCAAAAACGTCAGTTAGTAGGAATTGGATACTTAGATATGTCTGCTTTGAAAGTACATGTATTTTATAGGACAGAATTAAAAACATAGTGAAAAAAGGAGATATTTATCCTTCTTTTAACCCTTTCCCTCATACGACAATTCTGCAGCAGACGACTTTGAACGTATTTTGTCAAAACATAGAAAATCTCCATAATTGAATAGATAACCTATGACAAAAAGTGGAAAACATTGTGGCAAAAGAAGAAATTGCATGTTTTGTGCAATTTCTTCTTTTGTCACTATGTTTTCAAAAAGCTGTCTGCTGCAGAGGCATCAGAAAGCGTCTATATGAGGGAAAGGGTTAAGTTTCATTAGTCGCCGGGCAGAAGCCCTCGACTTCTATTTTAACTTACTAAATGTTGTTTTCATGTTCAAAGAGATGTCTTGATTTGTGTAGAATTCATTTAATAATGTTAATCCATGAATATCTAAAGTAGGAACTGTTTCTAAGCTAAATATAGACCCTATTCTGTTGTGTAGTTTCGTGACCTTTAACATCGATTTTCGCGCATGCGCATTTCGATATGAAAAAGCGAGTGATATTATTTTATTTTAGACAAGTACAAGACGAATGTTTGACGCAAAGAGAAGCCGCAATATTTCGTTGTACATGTAGAAATAAGAAAAAAAGAACATTTTAAATTCACAAACAATAGAACAATTTAAACTGTAGACGGTAATGCTGATATATTTCTCCTTTTGAAGACTTTTGTTTACTTCAAATTACCTCCCTTTAAAGCAATACCAGGATATTTACCTTGTGATTCGAATAAAATTGACAAACATTGAAATTATATGAATGAATACTATTATTTAAATTAGTAAAAACAGCAAAATTAAATTTAAGCCAAGATAAATGGGTACACATTTCGTTAATTTTTTATAGATACCCTAATGTATAGGTATGAATATAAAATTTATAACCAAATGTTTTCATTACAACGTTCTTTAATGTTTGCATAGACTAAGGAAAGTCAAGAATACATAAATAAATCAATGCAGTCTTTTCCGGCGACATTGATGTCTTGCATCAACTTTCTCTTGTAACAATCTGATAAGACATCAAGTTGCTAGAGCGATGACGTCTTTAGGACAGTTATATATCTTCTGTACTATATATATAAACCTGCTGCATGGGGAAAAGAGGATTACTGTTCATCAATCCTTTTAAAAGCATTTTGTGGGGAAAGAAATGGGCTATTTAGTATTACCAGTCATTGAGTAATTTGGAATTCGGATAAATTAGATTGCCCGAAACATGCAATATGCAGTATGAAATGATTATGTGCACAAAAACGATTACGGGAAGAAATATCATCCAGAGAAACAGATAACAATCAAGTCGATAAAACCTTTCAGCTTGAAAGTCACTCTATAACTTATTTGTAAATCCTTTTACAGAAGCAGATGAAAATTGAAGCCTAAAATCACACACACACACATATACATTTTAAAACCTCTGTGCGATAATACAAACTTCGGCTTAACTCTTTCCCTCATATAGATGCTTTCTGACGCCTCTACAGCAGACGGCTTTTGAAAACATACTGACAAAAGTAGAAATTGCACAAAACGTGCAACTTCTCCTTTTGCCACAATGTTTTCCACTTTTTGTCATACTGGTTATCCATTCAATTATGGAGATTTTCTATTTTTGACAAAATACGTTCAAAGTCGTCTGCTGCAGAATTGTCGTATGAGGGAAAGGGTTAAAAGAAGGATAAATATCTCCTTTTTTCACTATGTTTTTAATTCTGTCCTATAAAATACATGTACTTTCAAAGCAGACATAATCTAAGTATCCAATTCCTACTAACTGACGTTTTTGGACACATCTGCAGCAGATATCTTTTAAAAACAAAGTGTCAAGAGAACTTTTGAAAAGATTGTGACACAAGGAGAAATTGCTCATGATTTTCTGTTTGCCACAATGTTTTCAAAGTTGTCTGCTACAGGGACGTCAGAAGGCGTTATGTATGTGGGAAAAGGTTTATTTAATATGAGACTCGATCTTCCAAGCGAAAACAGATAGAGAGAAAGAAATGAAAATCTAAGAATATGAAAGTGCAGTTTAAGACAATTAATATGTAAACATTATATAATGTCTATAGATAATAACTCTTTTCCACATACAATAATTCTGCAGCAGACGACTTTGAAAATATTTTGTAAAAAAAAAAAAAAAAAAAAAAAATCTATAATTGAACGGATAACCTGACTAAAAGTGGTAAAAAATTGTGGCTCAAGGAGAAATTGCTCGTTTTGAGCAATTTCTTCTGTTGTCACTATGTTTTCAAAAAGCCATCTGCTGCAGAAGCGTCAGAAAGCGTCTATATGAGGAAAAGGGTTAAGATGTATCTACAAGTGGGAAATGGTTAATTGAGCCTTATATATTGGGAACTCAAAAGAATCATCTCACTGCACGAGACCATTCATTTTAGTAACCACAAAATAAGTTTCAAGGCGAACAAAGGATTTAAGAATTTCTTAATCTTCAATGCCTCTTATCTAGAGCTTTAGAGATTCTGCACCAATTTCACAGGGAGCTAAAATGTCAATATGCAATTAAAACTGTCATTAACCTTACTTGCAGAAACCCTTTCCCACATGCAGAAAAACCCTCTGGAAAAACATTCTTGTAAAAAGATTCATTTATAATGAGCAATTTAAAAAATCTTGATTCCCAGAATATTTTAAAACTTAATTCAACAATTATACTTTTCTTGATATAATGATGTGTTACCCGTTACTGCAAAAAGTTGAAAACAATGTGGCTCACGAGAAATTGCTTGTTTTGAGCAATTTATTCTAATATCTGAATGTTTTTAAAAGTCATCTGCTGCAAAGACATCAGAAATCATCTATAATTTATGTGGGTATGGGTTAACCCTTTCCCTCATATAGACGCTTTCTGACGCCTGTCTGCAGCAGACGGCTTTTTGAAAACATAAAGACAAAAGATGAAATTGCTCAAAACGAGCAATTTCTTCTTTTGCCACAATGTTTTCACCTTTAGTCATAGGTTATCCATTCAATTATAGAGATTTTCTATTATTTGACAAAATACGTTCAAAGTCGTCTGCTGTAGAGTTGTCATATGAGGGAAAGGGTTAAATGTGTGTGCTTCAGATTTGATGGATCTGGGAAAGGGTTAAATGGAAAATATGCCAAAA